>CAHIKZ030002317.1:112500-294492 GCA_903632075.3 Acanthosepion pharaonis | reverse complement strand
AATGAGCACACAGTTACATGAAGACCAATTTTAGCAATGTAGTTTTCACCGGCAGTGCCGTGCTACCCTTGATGGGCCTGATGAGTAGTGATATGGATGGGTGTTAAATGGTCGACCGGCAGCAGAGATGCATTCGTCAACAACAGGGTGGCGGAGGAGTGATGTTTTCGGCTGGGATCCGCGAAATGAACTAATAGGCCCACAAAAGTACCCAAAGGGCTAAAGCTAAATTCAAATGCATATTGTAGGCTTTGGAAGATGCCTTCCTGCCTGGCTTGATGAACAACCAATTCAGAAAGATCGTTGATATTTCAACAGGAATATGCTCCAGCACATGAATCAAGAAAGCACCAACAATTGGCTATTAGACCATGGGTTCAAAGGGCAGGGCCCAATGATATGGCCTCAAACAGCCCTTATTTAAATCCAATAGAAAATTTGTGGTCTATAGTCAAGAGGTGGATTAATGCTGAAAACAAGCAATTCACCAGCTTAGAAGTCCTGTGGAAAGCAATTGTAAAAGTGCTTGCCGATCAATCAAACCTTCTGAAATTGAAACATTGACGTCAACAGTGGACAGATGCCTCATAACGGTTTTGAAGAATGGAGGATGTCATGTTTTGTTTCGTAGCCGCATTAACAGACTTGTTTTGTTTTTTTGTTTAACATACTATACATATGTATTATGTAATGTAGGACTTAGAACACACGATGTATTGTCATATACGCCATGGTTCAATTAATAAAATTTAGTATAAAAATGTGTTTTTCTTGTTTTATTTTCCATTTGCATAATGAAGTGAACACTAAATTAGGGCTTAAGTTCATAAATCATTAAAAAAAGAAGCACGTTTTGTATATTTCGACAACTTAAATGATTGACAAAATAATAAAAATAGTATCAACAACTTTAGCTCCTATTCTTCAGAATATATTGCTTAACTTGGATATTTTTAGGTAAAAATAACTTTTGCATAATCAAGCAGAATGCTGCATAAACAAAATAAATATATATAATCTTTTAAATAAACAACATGCAATGTAATATTAACTTTAAATAAATCACTGACATATCAAGATAACTAAACAGTCCCACTGTCATTTGCGTGTCTGTACACATATATAAATATTTACCCATAGCTGGAGGGAGAGAGACCAAACACTCCTTTCCCAAAATCAATGAAAACATGTGAACATAATGGATTTGACTGGAATTTGAAATTGGCTCTCTGATTCCTCAGTCTGAGCCGTTATCCATTGCTCCACCATGCCTTCTCTTATAAGAGTGTAGACATAGCCAATATTCACTGATGTATAGAAGTGTGGACAATAAATAGCAAATATTCAATAACATATAGGAATGTCAATAAGTTATGTGCCATGCATGATACACACATAGGTGATCCTGTACCTTTCGATGTTTCTTTTCGCTACACAGTTCCATCCAAGGCTATAGAACCTGGTCTTTTTCCTCTATTTACCCATAGCTGGGGGAAAAAGAGAGGATTCATACCTTTCCCAAGGGTATTAACACATAAGTGGATGTAATGGATTTTTAAATTTGAACTTGGTTCTGATTCCTGAATCTGCACCAATTCATACGTTTCCATACCATACATAACAACCATTCATCCAACTTATAGGTTCATTATACATAGCCAATATTCACTGTATCAGTTATTAGTTACAATTGAAGAACCATTTAATGACATATAGGCGTGTAATGTATTTTTCAGCCAATTTACTGACATCATTAAATGCATGTAGACAATACATAGCAACCATTCAATGACATATAGGAGTGTAGACATAGCCAATATTTACTTTCATATAAGTATTTAATAATATATTTTTATTCAATGACATATAAAATGTAATACAATTACCAATATTTACTGATATATATAGAAATGTAGACAATACATAGCAACCATTCAATGACATATATAGAGATAAATATTATTTCTAAAAACTTTTATTTATTTCTTCTAAAATAGTTATTTCATTTTTCAATTTTTTAAATCTTTTATTTTTCGAAAATTAGTAAAATGGAAAATTTTTCTCGGTAAGGACAAATTTCAAAATATTAGACGAGATAAAAAAAAAAACCTTTTTGCTTTCTGCAATATTTAAATTCCTGAAAGAAAAAAATGAATTATAATTTGTGGACATGGGAATAGCAGAAAATGAATGTTTCTCTGAAGTCTGCTTGTTGGATGTGTTTTGCAATCTCAGAAGATCAAAAAGGTGTGCATGTTCCATGCTGAAATCCATTTGCAACTTCAGATCCATTTTTTTACGTTTTCTAGCACAGCTTATTCAATAAATCTTCAGAATTACCTTGCATTAATATGAATGTCAGGAGTATGGAAATTGTCAAAGACTTTTTTTTTTTTCTAAAAATGTATGCTGGATGTTTAAGGAGGAAGGTCATTTTTTATTTTTTATTTTCCATAATATAGATGCTTTTTATCTTAAAAAATCAAAAGTGATGTTTTATCTTAAGGCTGGATTTTCTCAATGATGGGATATGCTTTGTGGCGTATCCTTTGATATGGAAAATAATTTTACTTACTATAAGTAATTCAAATACATTTCCTTCTGTTATAAAAGTAATATAGTCTATTAAAACTAACAATGAAAATATTTTAAAGTTGTAATTAAAATTGTAGTTAAATAAAATTTTTAAAATTCTAAAACGTTTTCTAAAATAAAACTTTTACTTAGTACTACACGCACTTAAAAAGAATCCAATAAAACACCTACAGTAAAATAAAATTAATATGAAATGCCAGAAGATGTAAGCTTTTGAATGACCCATGTCCTTTGTACTTACATGAGAAACAATATATTACTAGGTTTATATAAAAAAAAAAGTTTACTAAATCAGTGAAATTAAGTAACTATTTTTTTCCGTCATTGTCATAAATTTTATTTAAATAATATTTAAATATAAAAAAAAAAAAAAAATGTAACCTAATATATACATACTTATACTTGATGTAAAATAATTCTACATACTATAAAGGATTCTAATACATTTAACTGTTCTTAAAAAAAATATAGTATATTAAAAATTAAAAAATGAAAATATTTTTTTCAATCGTAGTTAAATAAAACGTATTCTAATCTAAACACCCCCAAAAATCTTTAAATATACAAATAGAAAAAAAAATGCCGTAAGAATTTTTTGCCGTTAACAATAAATTTTTTAAAAAATCCAGACGACATGCATTCAACGGATGTCAGATTTCATTGAAAAATACATCCCTACCCCTACCAAAACGTAACTAATAACTGATACATCAAAATACAGACATAATGAACACCCAAACACCCCTTGTCTGGTTGAAATGGATTTATCTGTAACCTTGGAAACGTGAATTATGATTTTAGCTGTGTCTTTAAAACCCAGTAATTTTAAAAAGTTATCCAAAATTCGCTTGAGGATGAAATGGAACTAATGTCTTTAATTTAATTACAAAATTAAATTCGTGGCTTTTAGCTTCCATTTTTGAAACATGGTTAGAACTGTGTAGCGAAAAAAAACATATTTTAAATCAATTAATTTATAATATATATATATATATATATATATATATATATATATGTAAAATATAAAATATCTATATAAACACAAATATATATATATTTTAATTGTTATATATATTATAATATATTTATATATATATATATATATATAAATTTATTCATATATTTGTTTAAAAATAGATTTTAACACAATTAAATGAACAAAATAGTTATTTTGTTGAAAATAAAAAATCCGAAAAATTATTTACAATGATTTATTCAATTTAAATATATTATTATCCATTTTAAAATTTTGAAAAATTTGAATCATTTCAAATTTATGTTTTGTTACAAATTAATTTCTTTCATTAATTAACTAAGAAAAAAAAATTCTACTTAATATTTTGTTTATTATTTATTGTTTATTTTTCCAAATTTATTATAATAAATAAAAAGAATATAATTATTGAAATATTTTAATCTAAAATTTTTCAAATATTCAATTCATATTGATAATATAACCACCAAAAAAAATGGTTTATAAAGAGAATTTTTTAATTATTCTTTGATTATCAATGTCAGAATGTTGCACAATAATTTGAATAAACAAACTGTTCCTTTAGCAAAGATGGTTTAATTAATTATTTGAAAATCAGAATTTTTTATATTTTCATTTTTGGAACAAAGGAATAATTTTATTAGATAAAAAAGGTAAAAAAAAGTTCAATCTTACACAAAAATCTGAATTATTTTCATCTGCAAAAGACAATTAAAATCATTATAATTGAAAAAGCAGATTTGGAACTGAACTTTTCATATATTTTCATCCCAAGAAATTAAAATTAAAAATATTTTCCTTTTTTTAATTTTACATTATATTTTTATTTATAAATTTGTTCCATATTTATATCATATATTCTGGAATGATCAGAATATTATTTTTGATATTATATATATATATATATAATGTTAGAATATATATATATAAATATAACATATATATATATAACAAAAATCAGCTTGTTTATTTTCATAAATTTTTGGCTAATTGAAAAAAATTTTTCTCAAAAATATTTATGTATCTTTTTTTTTATAAGTTTTCAGGTGTATTATATTAAGAGGAATTAATTCAGAATTATTTTATATAAATACATATATCTTTAAATTTTATTTTCAAAAATTATTTTTAAATTCAATTTATTAGGGTATATATAAGCATTTTACATGATTTAAAGTAATTTTCATGTTATGAATAATATTTCTACAACTTTGTCCATCAAATGATTTTCATGTGTTTGTATTAATTTTATATATATTTTTTTATGTCCAAAATAATGTATATATAATATACAATTTAAAAGGTATATTTTTTATTTTCATCTTTCTGTTATATGATTTAAATTATTTTTAAAAATTAGAACCAAATTTATTTATTGATTCAAAATATATATATATATATCTTGCAAACAGGTTATCATGATTTGTTTGCTTCTTTAAATATAGGAAAAATTTTATTATTTTCAATTTTCTAATTTACATAATTTTTTTTTATAAAACTAAATGGAAAGAAGTTTATTATTTTTTTTTTTTCTTATCTTCTTTTTAAAAAAACCGTTTAAAAATTTTAAAATTTCAATTAAACTAAAAGATTGATTTTTTTATGATATGTATTTCGAATATTTATTTATAATTTATATAATTCCATCTTATAAATATTTTTATATTTTATTTTTTTTTTTTTTTACACTTGAAAATTATATAATTATTTTTTTTTAGTTTATATTTGGCCTTATTTGACATGTTTTTTTGCATGTATGAATTTTTTAATTTGTATTTTGATAAATTATTTAATTTTAAAAATATATTTTTAAAATTTTTTAAATCTATTATTTTAAATTTTTTTTATTTTTTTCAACTTTTTAATTCCTATAGATATATTATTGACCAAATTTTCATTTATTTCTATTTTTTCAATTTATATATTTGTATATTATAAATGTTTTGTAAATTTTTTGTAAATTTTAAAGCATAAAGTAATATATTTGTTTAAAATTTATTTTTTGTTGAAAAAATTTATTTGAATATATTTTTATTTAATTTAAAATAATCAAATATAAATAATATATAAATATATATATAAATATATAAATATTATTTATTTTTAACAAATTATTTTATTTTTCCATGTTTTGTATAAAACAATTTTTCAATTGTTCATAAATTTATTAATTTCATTTTGTAAAAAAATTATTAATGAAAAATGAAAAAAATTTTTGTTTTTTTAGTTTATTTTTTTAAAAAAAAACTATTTAAATTTGTTCAAATTTATTTAAAATGTTTTTTATATATTCCATTATTTAGAATTTCAAATTTTGAGTTTTCATGTGAAAAAGGTTTTTTTTTTAAAATTAAGTTAATTTTAAAAAATATAAAAAAAAATTTTTTAAAAAAAATTTGATTAAATTCCATTTAAAAATTAAGTTATAAATACATTTATTTGTCAATAAAACTACTTAATTCTCTCAAAAATTCATATAAAGTAAATATTAAAAATTTTTTCCGCAAAATTATTGAAAACTAATAAGGGATTTTAAATTTTATTTTAATGAAAAAACATTAACAAATTAAATAATTCCAACCGTTCCTAAAGTAAAAGTCAGTTCAAAAAAAGTATATATGTACCATTATATAAACATGAAAATTTAAAAGATTTTTGGAAATTTCTTTTTTTTGAAAAAGTAAAATTTATAAAAAAGATATTATATTTTGCAAATCAAAATTAATTCATTAAGATGTTTGAAAAATTCTTCATTTCTTCTAAATTTTTTCTATTTTCTTTCTGTTTTTAATTATCATGAAATTTAATTTTATTAAATTTATTTTTTTACAGAAGAAAAAATTCTCTATATTTTCAATTTAAACTTTTCCATAATTTAATTTCTCAAATTTTAAATAAAAACAATAAAATTGGAATTTTAATTTCCAGTTTTTATTTTTTATAATAATTTCAAAAAAATATTTTAATTTATCAAATAATTCATTTTTTTTTGGAATAAAATACTTACATTTAAAATATTATTTAATTTTATTTTTGAAAATTTTTAGTTTATTTTTTTTTTTAAATACAATTTCTAAAAAAATCATATTTTATCTATTTTTTAATTGAACAATTTCGTATTTTTTTATATGAATTTTTTGTTTATTTCAAATTTTATTTTAAATTTAATTCTTTTTTTAAGATAGAAAAAGAAAAAAAATTTTAAAAAACCATGAAATTTTTTTTTTTTTTTTTAATATTTTCTTTTTTAAATTTAAGTTTTTGGATATTTTATAAAATTTAAAATATATGGATTTATCATAATAACATTTTTGTAAATAATTTTTAAATAATTTTATTAATAAAAAAAATCATTCCATATTCTTTAAAAATTTAAATTTTGAATTTTAATAAACCTTTTTTTAATTTAGGGAATTTATTGTCATAAAAAATGAAAAAAATTCCATGAAAAATGAGATGTTTTATATATTTTGAATTTATAATTTATCAATCAATTAATATATATATAATTTTTAAATTCTTAATTTTGTTATTTTCCAAATAATATTAATAAAATTATTTCATTTGTTTGATTATTGTTAAAACTGGTAAGATTTTTTTTTTAAATTTCTTATTTCAAAAAACATTTAAATATCTTTTTAATTTTATTTTTTCACTGTTAATATATTTGCTTTGTTATTTATTTTTTATTTAAATAATATATAAAATTTCATCTTAAATGATAAAAAATATTGATAAAAAATTTAATAAATTTTAATTTCGTTTTCGATATAATTATCATTTTTGTAATATTTGCACAATGTTATGTTGTTTAAAATTTTTTATTATTTTTTCATTAATCCGGCAAAAATTATTTCCTAATTTTTTCAAATAAATATTTATTATTTTCTTAAATTCATTTTTATCATAAGATGTTTCTTAATTTTGATAAAATTAAAATGATAAAATATTTATGATATTTATAACAATTATGAAAGAAAAATTTTTTACAAAAAAACCGTTATAATTTTTTAAATTTGATAAAAAAATATTTTGTTTCATAATTATTTGATTAATGATTTATTCTTATTTGATGTATAGATTTTATTTTTAATTATCTATATCAATCATAATTTATATTTTGACGTTTATTCATTTTATTCTTTTTTTTTGTTATTTTTTCCGGCATATTCATTAAATAAAAAGAATTTTTTATTATAAAAATTAGTATAAATGTTTTGAAAAATTTCTTTTTAAAAAAATATATAAATATTCCATATATTAATTTATATTTCTTTTTTTTGCAAAAAATTCATTTTTTAAAAATTTAAAAACAGGAATTTACAAAATTTGGTGAATATTTTTAATTTTTTAAAAAAAAATTTCATTATATGTCGAATAAATGATTTAATTATTTAAAAAAATAATACATATTTTCATATTTTATTTTGAAAAGATTAATTCATTAATTTATAATGATATTTTAATAAAAATTCATATGCATAAATAATTTTTTTTTGACAAAAACAGACAAAAGGACAGAAAAAAAATTCTTTTATTTTTTTAATATTTTCGAAAAAATCAACAAACCTCGAGGATATATTTTTTTTTTTTATATTGTAAACGAAGAATAAATATATGAATATTTTTTTGATTTTATTTTCAATAACTACAATTATTTATGGGTCTTGTAAATCCTTCTCTAATTTCATCCTTTTTTTTATCACTTTTTCACCACAAAAGCGTCTCTGATATGTCCTTGTCTTTCCATCTTTCAAAAAACTAAAGTTATTATAAAAATTTCATTTATTTTCATCTCTGCCTTATTTTTTAAATTTTTCTTTTAATAAAAATCAATTTATTTAAAATTTGCATTTTTTCTTTTGATATTGGTTAAACATTTAATATATTTTTTTTAAAAAATTCATGAAATACAAGGTTTTAAAAGCAAAAAATTTTTATTTATATATCCTAACTAATTCATATTAAAAATTTAGGGGTAATTTAATTTTTTCCTGGAAATTTCTTTTTTTTTCCATTTACTTTAATTTATTCTAGTAAAAAGAAATATTCAAAGAAAAATAATTCTTTTTTTAGCAGAATTTTAAAATGAAAAACATTTTAGATGGAAATCATTTTATATGGCTTTATATATGCAATATATTTTCAGATTTTGTAATTCTTCTATTATTATTTTTTTTTTTTATTCATCCAACTAAAATTTTTTTAAAAATAATGATAACATTGAGAAATGAAAGATGGTTTTATCAAAAATTTGTTTCATTTTGAACATCTAGGTTATAAATGAGATTATTTAAATTTTATTTAATTTTATACCAATTTAAACATAAAAATTTTAAATTATCTTTATATATATATTTTTATATATATATATATTCTATATTTATTAGTTCCTTATATTTAATTAATTATATACCTTTTTTCCTATAACAATACAATTTTAAGCAAAAAAAAAAAATATATATAAACATATATATATGTAATTCAAAAATTTTTATTCTCGTGAATTTGCAATGCCAAAAATCAATTTATATTTATTTGCTTTATTTATTGCAATTTTATGTTGGAACCTAAATAGATGTACCCTTGTATTATAAATTCAATGGAATCATTTGGAAAAATAATTCAAATTTATCCAGATAAATCAAATAATTATTTTGAATTTTTTATTTGAACACTGTATATATAAAACCTGAAGATATGCGAAAAACTTATATTTTATTTAATCCCACCTAAGTTTTAAATAATAATGCTATTTAGACTTTTTCTTTTCTATAATTTCATTCATTAATAAGAAAAACATATTGCCTTAAAACTTTCCGTTTTGAGGCGAATGATAACATTTGTCTTTTTCTATAATTTTTATTACTCATGGTATACAATTTAAAAAACATGTTTTTAAATCAATGATTTTCACAAATATTATTTTTAATTGTAATTTTAAGGAAATAAATTACTTTGAGAAAGGTAATGGTTTAAATTTTGTTTCCTTTTGTATCAAAAAAAATGTTGAAAATAAAATGATTTTAAATGAAGACTGAAAAATTGAACACGTAGACTTTCAAAATAAAAAAAATTTAAAATTTAACATTGAACATTTAATTTTTTTAAATCCTATTTATAAAAATATTAATATGTGTGAATTTGATTTATAAAACAACCAAAAATGCTATAAAAATTATTTTATAAATATCTATAATAAATGAATTTTATTTAAATGTTTTTTTTAATTTAAAATTATTTATATTTTATGAATTAGTTATTTATATAAAATAAAAATGGGATTGTTAAATAAATAAATAAACATTTTTTTTATGGATTTAAATAAATAAAATGTACCTTGTCCACATTTTCTTCCTTCAAATATTTATATTTTTAATTTTAAAAAGTAAATATTTTTAAAAAGATATATATTTGTGTGTTTTAAATATATATTTATATTTATATATTTTAATTATTATTATTTATTTTATTATTTATATATATATATATATATTTAATTAATTATATTTTGAATTAAAAGAAAAATAGAAAGAGAGAATTTATTTATAAATTCATATATGTTTAATTTTTTTTATTTTTTAGATTAATTATGATATATACCGAATTCATATAAATATAATATTATAAATTTATTTTTGTGTAAAATTTAAAGTATAAATCTGCTTTATATATTTTTATATGGGTATATATAATGATTATTATTTTATCAAATATCAAAAAATTCAAAAAAAAAACTCTGAAATTTAAAATAATAAAATTTTAACAAAATTTAATTATTTCCTCTTTTATTTTTAATGATATAAGTAACTATATTTTATTAAAAATGTTAAATATATAACATTTAATAATTTCATAAAAAATAAAAGTTTAAAAATTTGATATATAATTCATTATAAACATATATATATATATATATATATATATATATATATATATATATATATATATATATTATTTTTTTTAAAAAATTTATAACATAAGTATGTTATAAAATCACTACAAAATAGCCATTTTGTTTCAACACACTCTGTGTCTTATCAAGTGATGATGTTGAAAATAAAATAAATGGTTTTAAAAAGTTTCAGATTAATTAACGATCCTACACTAGGGGGAAACATTGTTACAAAAGCTAGAATAACCAATCAAAAACGAAGTATAGAAAGATTCAAAAGCTTGACAACAAAATCCTGCTATAATAGCTATTTAGATCTTTAAATACGTGTAATATTAAAAATAATTTATACTAACTAATAATTATAAATTTATATGATAAAATTTAATATTAAAATTAAAAACTGGCAATTTTAAAAAATCCAAATTTAATCACTATTAAGTTTAAAACTATTAAATTATTGAGAAAAAAAAAAATATATATGTTTATTCAATTCATTTCTTCATTGAAATTACAAATGACAAGACAAGACGCTATAATTGTCTGGTCATCTGATAATACATGTATATATATTTTTTTTCTTTTTCTTTTTTTTATTTCTAAATTTTTAAAAATATGGTCTTAAAAATTTAAAAATTTTACAATATACAAACACAATCAGATTATAATACATAAAATATCCAGACATAACTAGATACAAACACACTGTTTGGGAACACACACACACACACTCAAACAAAAAAAAAAAAAAAAAACTTTAATATCTTTTATATCCATATATTATATATATATATACTAGCAGCATGGCCTGGTGTTGCCCATGCTTGATTCAAAAAATCGTACGACTCATACAGCAATTGCTATCACTTGACTTAAAATATTTTTTGCCTTCCTTGCCTTTAAAGGAGTGCCCTTTGCCGTGCTGATGTTGCTACATGTCTTACTTCTTGCCTATCTCACACTGCGAATTTTTTTTTTCTAGCTCTATACTAAACATTAAATCTGTTACGAAAAAAGAACTAAACAAAATGAACACAAAACGATCAGCTTTAAAAAAAGGACTCGTAACTGGAAAAACCGAATGAAAAAAGAATGTTAACAACAAATACTTTTTCACACCCAACCCAGTTCTGCGGAATCAGAATCAACGTTGAGTTTAAGCAAGCGAATGAGCCAATTGGAGTAAAGTGCCATGCAGATTTAAATTTTTTCCACTTGTGACGAATGCAGCTATCGATTTTTTTTGCATGCTAGCATGCTAGTTAACATTCGTGTCAGTCAGCTGTTGGCTCTCATGCTGGCCAATAGAATATTCCTGCCTTATTCGTGGCAGCCAGCTATAGGCTCTCACTCTGGCCAGTAGAAAATGGCCGCAAACTACATGAAAAACTGCCGTAGAAGCATGGAAAAATCGATTATTTCCACTATCAATGGGAGTTGGGAAATGCAAATGTTGGTCCTAGCCTTCCCGCTAACTTGGAGCATGTGCATGTAAATTTTGGTGCAAATCCGTTGAAAATTGCGGCCGTGCATTCGTTACACACACACACACACACACACACACACACACACACACACACACACACACCTGCCTTTTATTGATATATATATATATATATATATATATATGTATGTATGCAAATGGAAGGCAGAACAGAGTTCAAAAGTGATAGCAAAAATACAAAATTTACTAATAGCTTCAAAGGATAGGAAATTGTGGAGAGTCATGATTGCCAACATTCTGCATATAGCAGAAAAAAGTGAAAATTATTGACCAGCATGTCTTGACTATTCAGTAATCCTCTTTAGGTTGAAGACATTTTGAGTCGACACAAGTTGCTCTTTAGATGACAATATTGCCAATCTGTCTAAAAATGGAAACTGCAAAATTTGGACAGGAATAAGCAGATTAAGGGTATAAAAAAAGATAAAGAAAACAAAAGGCAAGGCAACTTAATTTTCTTTCATTTACATATATATATATATATATATATATATATATATGCACATGGACAGTGAAATAGCTCGGTTGCACTTCAGGTGCATGGTTAGCAAGAAGGCAGACAATTTACATTAGATTTAAATTTTTGATGATTAAAGTTGACTGGCGTAATAATGCTTGATAACCCATGAGGAAAGCCAAATGAAATTTTTGCCAGGCACATTCTAGCTATCTGGTGACAGAAATTGACTAAGTCTCTTGATGAATTCCTGTGAAAACTCTGCAAACTAAACAAAAACTGTGTTTTCAAAATGGTGACTGCTGAACAATACTGAAAATAATTTGTAAGTGACGTGTTTATTAACGGTCTAGCTTTGCCTATAATACACCAAAGACTACTCAAGAATTTTACCCCAGGTTTGCAGGCTGCCTATAAACAGGCTTTGTTCATAGACTTGGCGCAGAAAAGCTCAGATGCCTATTACTACACACTGATGAACTATGTTGCTGCTGCTACTACTACTATAGAGCTCGATGAAATTTAAAGGGAAGAAAACGTATGTAGTATGTAGAAACGTCACTGCATCATTTAAAAAGTACTTTTTTTTTTTTGTGGTGAACTACTACACAAGAGAAATGTATTTCTGGCTCGAGAGCCCAACTGTCTCACTTGTAAAAAAAATAGGATATTATTTAAAAGTGTTTAAATCTAAAAGTAGAAGCGTAACCGTTCCTATGGATGCAATGAACTTATGCACCATATCAGCATCAGTTCTGAAAAGTCTACAGTCTGAAACCACTATAGTGTCTGTTAATGGTCACAGGCTAAATGCATTACTAGACTTGGGCAGCTCAGAAAGTTTTATTATCAAGAAGGTTACTTTGAAATTTTAAATTGAAACCAGATGAGAAAGAAATTTCCATAGCTCTGACCACAGTGAACACCCAGACTTGTGGTATTTGTGTTGTTGACCTACAAGTAAACAAAACTTGCTATAAATCTGTCATTCTCAAAGTTTTAAAGAATTTGTGTTGTGACTTGATACTGGGACAGGATTTTTCCAAAACAACATAAGTCTTTTCAGATCATATACGAGGGACCCTAAACAGGATCTTATTATACCCAACTATAAACCAGTTTGTGCTCTTTCTGTTGCTTCTATTAGTGAATCCTTGCTTTTTCCAAACTTGTCTCTTAATTGTAAACCAATCAAAACAAAATCACAGCATTTTGGGTAGAACGACAGGGAGGTCATTAGAAATGACACTGAAAAGCTACTACAACAAGGCATAATTGAACCAAGTTTCCAAAGCCCCCCCCCATGGGCCCAGGTAGTAGTTGTTAAGGACTCCACTAATAGACATAAGAAAAGGTTATTTTTTTGGAGATAATAATTGTTTAGTGATACATGTCTTACTAATTAACCCATAGCTGGGAGGAGAAGAGGTGGATTCATACCTTTACCAAGGGTATTTGCAAGAAGTATAGCTGGGAGGAGAAGAGGTGGATTCATACCTTTACCAAGGGTATTTGCAAGAAGTAAATATAAGAAACCCAACTGGAATTGAAATGCAGCTCACTGATTAACAATTCCAAGCCATTATCCATTACACCATCCATATTTCCAAACTTACAGCACCTGGAATTCCCAAACGGTCACCCATCTAGGTTCTGATGAAGCTTGACATTGCTTAACTTCAGTGATTGTATGGGAAACAGTTTTTCAATACAGAAAGAGAGAGAGAGAGAGAAACTGTTTTTATATGTGAGGGGAAAGACATGTCAGTTAAAAAGTAAAGTGAGAAAAAATGACAAGGGGGGGGTGAAATTCAGGGGAGAAGAGATAGAAAGATAATAATCAAGTGAGAAAGAAGAGTGAGGAAAATGATGTTAAGTAGAAAGGAAAGAGAGAGAAAACATTGGTGTTGAAATTCAGCAGAGAAGAAAGTGAGAGAGTGAGAGAGACAGGTAATCATGGACATAAAATTAAAGAAAATAAACAGAAATAAGAATGGAGACAAGGAAGGAAAAAAAAAAAGATTTTTTCCAAAGCAAAAATGAAAATCTTGAAATGTGTCTTAATGTCATTGTATTTCCCTGTGAACAGTAAGTAAAATTAGAGGTCCGTTTCTTAGACTGGGGCCATTTTTTAGACTCAGACCATTTCTTTGAATCAGATCATTCTGGTTACTTTTTGGACGAAGAAAAATGAGGTGGAATCAACAATGGATTTGTTGCCTTGTGTGTTCTTCACTGCAAAAAGCAGTGATTATCAACACACTTCGTTTCAGACTTGAAAGATATTATTGATCTGTCATAAGGTCACATGATACTGCTGCTGAGAGATATCAAGCATTGTTAATGATGGTAGACAAATAGTGCTACCTTTTCACCTGATTCTGTGCTAAACCAGCAAATAATTTTTTCATCAATGTTACTCCATAAAATATATATAGATATGTTCAATGCTATCATTTGTAAATGGTTGAATTTAAACAAAGTTTCTTAAACATTTATACTATAAATACTTTTAAAAAATATTTATACTGCTTTTTCTTAAGCATTTATACGGTTGTTTCTAAAATATACTACCTTGCATTTGTCCTAGGTATGATGATAGACTACATCCAGCAGCAAGGCCTCTGATTTGGAGAAAGGAGGTTTTCACAAGCATGGAATCACCTCTTAATTGCTGTTATTCCCAGGTTCACCTTGATCCAAGGTGGTATCACTTGTTAGGGTTTCAGTGATTGGCAAAATAGTGAACCCCTCCCCCACAAACTAAAGCAAAACACTTTCTTTCTTTTTATATGCCATGTCCTTTGAGAACGTAGGTGATTATGGCTCTCCACTTCCTCCTATCCCTTGTGGCTCTCAATACGTTTCATCCTTCTGCTACCTCCCCCAGACCACGTTTTGTCATTCTCTTGCTTAAGCTCACCAGATATATCATGCATTGCTTTCATTTGTCTCTCTTTCTTTCTATTCGACCTGTGAGTATCAGAGTTTCCAGACCCTCCTTTCTCATTACGTGTCCCAGAAAATATATTTTTAAAGTAAAAATACCATCAATACATATTTATTGTAAAATGACCAACAATACAATTTTAAAGAAAAATTAGCAATACAATTTTATAGTAAAATAACTAACAATACCTGTTATCTGTATTTGAAGGTATACAATTGCATTCAAAATATATTTAGCTGAAGCCATAAAATTGTACTCAAATTGTCATAATAAACGTTTGGTTTTGAAAGGAAAGGAATAACAAGGATTTGGTTTTTGAACAACATGTATTTGTTTAATATGAAAGATATCTTACAGAGTTATTAGAAAATTGGTGAAATGTTGATTCCGGTTATTGTTGGTCAGGATGACAATTAGTTGTAAAGGGTAGCACTGGGAGTTGACCGATTAATCATTGGTTGGGTCAGATGCATGTTTTGGTTGATCAAGGTTATGGTGGTGGGTCGATTTGTGGTAGGGTGCATTGGTTGGCAAGGTGATAAGGGATTGGTGTAGCTGGTAGTCCTGTATTCTACAAAATGGAGTTGCTTGCTTGTGGAGTCGGAGTCACTTGCTTGCTGAGTCAGATACACCAAAGTGACAAGGGATTGGTTGTTTGTTGCTGTGGTGATGAGTGATTGGTGTAGCTGGTAGTCCTGTATTTCTATGAAACTGGGTAGCAGTGATGCTTTTAGTGAGTCAGGTATGCCGAGGTGATGGTGATGTTTCTGAGGTTGGAGACAATGTTGAGATGATATTCTGCTGGATTCCATGTATGAACAGTGGGGTGATTAGTCAAGCCTGGGAGTGGCAGCACCTTGCATGTCGACAGGTGGCCTTCTGGTTCTCAACTTCGTGTGGTCATTATGGGTGGCCTTCTTTTAAGTAGACCTGGCAGTCTCCAGGGGGCATCTCTTTTTCTGGTGAGAACATTTATGATTGGCCAGTGTTACCTTCATTGCAGGGGTTTGCTTCATGGACTAGATGTGATGCTCTGAGCCTATGCACAGAAAACTTTTTTATTTTGTTCTCTGCCTTCATGGCATTCACATCTGGCCAACATGCAGAATGAATCAGAAAGAGTAATGGAATGGAGTATATCAAAAATATTTAGATTTCAGCATTAACATTTAGTACACTGCATCATTTATAAATATTACTTCCTCTATATGGAAACTCACCAAAATATAGTATTTTATACATTAGTTCTCTAGATTTGAAATTGCAAAATCTTTACTTTTAATTTCAGTCAAGATTGTTTTAGGTGTTGCCATAGAAGGATATGACTTCACAAACAAGAAATTCAAATTTAACATTGGCAGGACTGACGAAAATAGTCCCCTACAGAGTGCTAAAGGTTAAAAAACTCATAGAAATTGATATGCCACTAAAGCAAATCAACCAACCATCTACCTGATCTTAATAGCAAAATGCAGGTACTAAAATCATATACAGTTGAACAGATTAGACCACCATTTTTTTATGTATAAGAACAGGAAGAGAAAGAAAGAAAAGAGTTCTTAACTGTTACATGATATCGGTCCTCCTCTCTGACAGTGAATGCTGGACAATCTCCTTACAGATGAAAAAGTAACTTGAAGCAACAGAAATGTAGTTCTACAGAAAGATACTGAGAATACCATGGACTGAATATGTGAGCAACAACAAAGTTTTAGGAATAATGGAAACAAAAAGGAAACTTATACTTATCAGAAAGAGAGTTGAAATTTCTAGGGGCACATAATGAGATAAGAGGGCTTGGAAAATTTGAGTAAATTGTAGGTAGAACAGAGTTTAAAAGTGATGGCAAAAAGACAACATTTACTAATAGATTCTAAGGACAGGAAATTGTGGAGAGCCATGATTGCCAGCATCCTTCATATAGCAGAAGAAAAGTGAATTCATCAAATACTCAACAAGTCTTGACTATACAGTAATCCTCTTTAAGGTGAAAATGTTTTGAGTCGACACAAGTTACTCTTTAGATGACAATATTGCCAATCACACTAAAAAAGGAAACTGCGAAATTGGACAGGAATAAGCGGATTAAGGTTACAAAAGAGGTTAAAGAAAACAAAAGGCAAGGCAATGTCATTCATACATACATATATATAAAAATTTCTCCGATTTAACCAGTAGAGAAGACAATGTTTATGAATAGATTTTTGTATTTTGCTTTGATAAAGTCCACATTGGACGAAACGTGTCAGCAATTACCAGTTTTCCTATTGTCATTTTTATTCATAAATACATACATATATATATATATATATATATATATATATATATATAATGGAAAAATTTGAAAAAGTAGCTCATACAACACACTAAAGTGGTTTTTATTTTAATGTGGCCACACATATGCATGAAAGAAAAGGTGCACCAAGAATTTTAAATTAAAATTTTGTTTTTTATTAAATATATGTTTTAGGTATATAGTCTAGCCAATTTCATTTAGTTTATTTTCCTTTTGTTTATTATATGTCCCATATTCTCAAGAAAGATGGAATGTTGTATTCTATAGAAAATTAAAACCTGTCAACCTCATAATTGCAAATAATAACACACCTATTGAATCTAAACTAAAAATGACCCATGTAGTATATCAATTTGTCTGTTATCTTATAATAATAATATACATTGGATATATGACAACAAATACACATAAAATATATATACTGTCATCCAGAGACATACTGTATCACAGCTCAATTGTGGCTAGATGTGTGGTTGCTTCTAGCTAGGATTGAAACCTGGCTGAATTGGTGTCAGTCGGAGAATCTATCCCTAAGTCATTGGTGTAAGGCAGGGATGAAGGTGAATTTAAGTGTATTTATTTTTAGATAAACATACCAGTGACTGAGAGAACTTGATTCGTTTTATTGAAGAGTATTGCGTTAGTAGCAGTAAAAGTCATTGTTTATAAACTCACACTTTTTCCCCTGAGAGCTCAACTGAAATAATTTTTCAGGAGCATATGTATTGTCATCCACAGACAGACTGTTTCACTGTATCACAGCTCATCAGTGTAATAGATGTCTGGTTGCCTCTAGCTAGTATCAAAACCCAAGCTGAAGCCCCAATTCAGTAAGAATTTAATATTCTTATATATATATATATATATATATATATATATATATATATTTCTTAAATTTCCCAGAATAATTGTGTGGATAAGACAAATTGGTATAAAAATGAAATTAATTAAAAAAAATATTTTTTTTGTCAGTGCATTTTTTATTTATTATTTGATTTGATAAAGTCAAAACACAAAATGCGTCAGCAAAAACTAAGATTTATTCCAATTGTCAGATTTATACCATATATATGAAGAAATATACTCTTAAGGTGTACTATATTTATGGGATAAAGTGCTCAATATCAGGCATAGATTATATGTAAATATAGAAGTGGACCTTGCAGTTAACACCCAGCAGGGACAGTCAAGCCATGGCATGAAGATTGTGTTTAAGCATAAAAGGGACTGTTGCCACTTGGTGTTCATTGTTATATATATATATATATATATATATATATATATATAATAAATATACATTACAAGCACTGTTGTATTATCACCAATGTGCAATATTATATATATATATATATATATATATGAAGAAAAATGTACATGTAAGTTTTAGGTCAAAATGAAATTCTTTTCGATTTTCATTCAAAATACTCAAATTTTAGGAATATGTTTTCACAACATCGCCCACGTGATGAAGACGTGATCATATTTTAATGAAACGCTGATCTTATAAAAGATTTCAGTTATCTGTTTGGATTGGTATTGCTTTTATGTCCATCGTCTTTTTCATGATGAATTGTATATAATCTATGTTAATTATGTTTTATTAATATGTCCTGAAGATGGTCTATTAGACCAAAACGTCCGACGTTGACATTAAACATTAAAACAGCATAATCACATATTAGGATATTTGTTTGTTTTTTCAGTATATTTTTCTTCATACTGTCAGATCTATATCCATATATTTGCTTACATATATATATATATATATTTATTATATATTTTTATATATAAAACAAAATATTCTAAACCGTTTATACAAAATGAAGTTGCATCTTTGTAAAAAAATGGTTTTGTCTATATTTTAAAATTATAATCCATTACATATATGGATTATATCTAAATGTTAATGTGTGTGTTGTATATATATATATATTAGGTATATATATCCAAAATAAGATTGGTGTTTTACGTGGAATAAATTTCAGTAACCAACAGATACTAATCTTAAAAGAGTATTGATCTTTTATAATTATTTATTTGAAAATTATAACATAAATATGTTATTTGTCACTATCAAAAATAGCCATTTTGTTTAAAAAAACAGTTCTGGTGTCTTATCAAGTGATGGTGTTGAATCTATATATATATATATATGTGTGTGTTTTTTATTTATATATATTAAGAACTTATATATTATATATATGCCTATTATTGGAAAGTGATTATAATATCAGTGATAAAGCTAATATATAGAAGTTGTATTGATGTGAGTTGTTTTTTGTGGGTTTTTCCAAATTTTCTTATACTTAGATCAATTGATTTTTTTTTAAATTTGAATCCATTTATTCATTATTTATTTTGATTATGTTTGGAAGTAGAAGGGTTTCAAATTTTTAAAAAATTTATATTTTTTTAGATATGTTTGGGTATTTAAACAAGCCCATTTCATTTAGTTTTTTATTTTTCATATTTTGTAATGAAGAATTTTTCAACTCAAAAAAGAGGAGAATTGTTTGCATGTGGTATAAAAAACACCAGGAGTTATGTCCCTTCCAAAAATGGCTGTTCATTTGCTTATTTATCCTGTTAAAAAAATGTTTTTTTTATATGAAATTACTGCAAATGTTTAATTTAATTGTCATTGGTTCTGAAACTGGGATTTATATATAACACCAACTTTTTCTCAGTTGGGAGAAAGTGCTCTTGATATTCAGTCAGTTTTGTGACATAGTTGGAGTTTACATTCACTTCACTTAGAAAACCAGACATGACAAGCGCATGTTTCCATCACTTTTTTTATTAAATATCCCATGTTGTGATAATAGATCCATTTTTGTTATTATTAAATATCCCATGTCGTGATAATAGATCTTTTTCTGTTATTATTAAATATCCTATGTTATGATAATAGATATGTTACTATTATTATTAAATATCCCATGTTGTGATTATAGATCTGTTTCTATTATTACTACTATAATGGTATAATTATATAAAACAATCGTAATTATGTAATATAATTATAACAATATTAAAACAATAATAATAGTATATTTTTGTTCTATTATAAAATCTTTTGCCTTTTGTCATAGATTTCCATTATATAAAAATGTGTGTTTGCATAAAAGATTTTTTTAAGATTTCAATTTGAATTTAATTTCTAATTATTTCCGGCCATTTCCAATGTCTGAGTACATTTTAATAAGTCATTACCAGAGTTATTTGTTATCAAAATTTGCAAACAAAAATACTCAATATGTTTCACTGTTTAATAAACAACTCTGACTTGAAGATTCAGAGATGATGAAAAGGATATGGCACAAAACCCTAAAAAACCAAATCTCTTCAAACACAAGGATGTAGATCAGGATATCTTTGAACACCGGGATGTTCTTTGTATTTTTTGAACATTAGGATGTAGATCGTCAATTTTTTGAACATTTCTTGTGGACAAAATTTTTTCTTTGAACACCTTTTGAAAAAAGGAATTCTTTGAACATTAGGATGTAGACAAAGGAATTCTTTGAACATTAGGATGTAGACAAAGGAATTCTTTGAACACCAGGATGTGGACAAAGGAATTCTTTGAACATTAGGATGTAGACAAAGGAATTCTTTGAACATTAGGATGTTCTTTTTTCCTTTCCTTGAACACCAGGATTCACCACAAAAATTTCTTTGAACACCCCCATATTTTTGAAATTCTTTTGAACATTAGGATGTAGACAAAGGAAATTTTTGAACATTAGGATGTAACAAAAATTAATTCTTTTTTTATTTTTTGTAACAAAAGGAATTTTTTGAACATTAAACATGTAAACAAAGGAATTTATTTTGAACATTATTGTCATTGCAGAATATTAAATTCTTTTAAAATTTTTTAAAAAATAAGAATATCTTAAATTCTGAACATAATTTTTTCTTTGAATAAATTTAATTGCTTAAAAAATTCTTTGAACATTAAAATGTAGAAAAGAATTCTTTTTTAACATTAAATGTAGAAAAAAAATTTTGAACATTAGGATGTAGACAAATTCATTCTTTATATTAGGATGAATAAATTAATCTTTTTGAAAACTTTTTTATATAAATTTTTTATTTTTTGAACACAATTTATGATATTTGGAATCAAATTTTTTGAAATTAAAATGTAGAAAAAAATTTTTAACATTAGGATGTAAATTCCTAAATTTAAAATTTTTTGACAAAGGATGTGGACAAAAGAATTTTTGAACATTAAAATTAAACAAGGAATTTATTTTTAATATTAGGATGTTGAAGAAAAAAAAAAAATTTTTTCAATTTTCAAATGTAAAATTTAAGAAAATTTTTTTTTATACATTTTTCATGTGTGTGAACAAAGGAATTTCTTTTTAACATTGGAATGTTAAAAAGAAATTCTTTGAACACCAGGATGTGGATTTATTTTATCTTTACTCACACCAGGATGTTGGATACAAAATAATTTTTAACACCAACATTATATTTCTGGTTTTAACCTTTGAACATTCACTCAATGTTCAATGGAATGAATGAACATTAGGATGTAGATTTTTTGAATTCTTTGAACATTAGGATGTATTTTACATATAACCTTTGAATGTATATTATTGTAATAAAGGAATTATTTGAACATTGGATGTTTTCAAATAATTCTTTGAACACCAGTGGGATGTAGACAAATAATTACTTGATGCCACTGTAAAAATGTTCACTTGATCTTTTTGTCATAACAGATTCCCATGCCATTGGACTGCAATTGACAGAACAAAGAGTTTATCCTGAAAATGAATTGCAATCATTTATTTATTTTGCACCTGGATATATAAATAGAAGTGAAGGTATTTAAATGAATTGTAAAGTGAATTTTGATTTTTCCAATCTTTTATTTTCATTGGGATGGTTAAATCAATTTTGGTTAAGTTTTCTGAAATTGATCATCTCTTTTCTGGAAGTGGGTTCATAAGATTCACCATTTTTGGTTTCCTTTTGCATTATGGGAAAATTAAATTCTTTTTTTTTATTATTATTATTATTGCTGTGGTCTTGTTAGGGCCAGAAATAAAAAGACACGAAGAGAGGAATTGATGTTAAACAAATATATTAACAGAAACAAATAAAAACATATACAAACAAGAGTTTTACAAAAAAATGTTCAGTCCGACTGTCAGAGCTGACTGCTGGAAACTTCCTTCTTCAAAAAATTAAATACCTGTCCTATTTATAGCTGGGAGATCTCAATTGTATATATAAACTAAAATTGTCATCAAATTTATCTTATTTATTATTTTATTTAATAAATTTATTTTTTCATTCTTTTACATCAAAATTACCATCACATTAGTTCTTGAATATGACTAAGATGGTTAAAATTGCTGGAATGAAACAATGACATAGCATCACAAGCATAATGGTTCCCATCCAAGTGGTTTTTCATGTTGGGGAACAGATGATAGTAAAATCAGGAGAATAGGGAGGGTGATCAATTAGTTCAAAGCCTTAGACATGCACAGCAGCCATTGAAGCCAAGGACATCTATGCTGGAACATTTTCCTGATGAAACAAAACTACTTTTGTTTTTTTTTCCTGGAATGTTTGGTCTTGATAGCCTTTCATAACTGCTCCCCATTGATGATTTGATTTTATAAGACAATAAATTAAGGCATGCAATGCAAATTAATAAAAAAAAAAAAAAAAATGAGGCCATTTCTCCCTGTGAGATAAAAATAAACTTGGCCTTCTTTGGAGCAGGTGAGGAATGGTGTTTTTACTAAAAGGACTGTCTGTTTGTCTCTGGCTCAAAGTGTTGAAGCCGAAACTCATCTTGGGTTAGGAAATGTCCAAGGAAATCAGCTGGACTTGCCTCAAACAATGTCAGATTTTCCTATGATGTGATCAGCCTGGTATGAAGAAATCAGGTCTCTTTTTCGTTTTTGCACTGTTCAGAAAACTTTTGTCATGCCAAGTTCATTGTGCAGAATATTCTCAACTTTTTCACAATATGTTAAAAGCATTGGCAATTTGATTTATAGTCAATTGCTCTGTCATCTTCACCATGTTGTGAATAATTATCAATGATTTTCTTCAGTGGCAGCAGTTTCAGTTATGTCCACATTTGGGTATCTTCAAGATTGTCTTTTCCCCTCCTAAATTCAAAATGTTCACTTTTTTTCTGAAAACTTTTAAAATTAATATTTATCATCCCCAATGTCTTTGAATGTCCTTTTATTGCTAACCCTTTTTTGCTAGGTAATTAGATAATTTTTTGATTTTAATTTTAAATTCAAATTCAAAAAAAAAATGAGATCAGTTACTTTTTTTTTTAGTTGGAAAAAAGCAATGTACTTAATTAATAGAAGGTTAAAATTAATGCATGAAAGATTTCACAGCTCTAGTAAATATTTTTTTATAGTCTACTAGCAGCATGGCCCAGCGTTGCCCGTGCTTGATTCAAAAAATCGTACGACTCATATACAGCAATCGCTATCACTTGACTTAAAATATTTTTTGCCCTTCCTTGCCTTTAAAGGAGTGCCCTTTGCCGTGCTGATGTTGCTACATGCCTTAAATCTTGCCTATCTCACACTGCAAATTTTTTTTTTAAGCTCTATACTAAACATTAAATCTGTTACGAAAAAAGAACTAAACAAAATGAACACAAAACGATCAGCTTTAAAAAAGGACTCATAACTGGAAAAACTGAATGAAAAAAGAATGTTAACAACAAATACTTTTTCACATCCAACCCAGTTCTGCAGAATCAGAATCAACGTTGAGTTTAAGCAAGCGAATGAGCCAATTGGAGTAAAGTGCCATGCAGATTTAAATTTTTCCCACTTGTGACGAATGCAGCTATCGATTTTTTTTGCATGCTAGTATGCTAGTTAACATTCATGTCAGTCAGCTGTTGGCTCTCATGCTGGCCAATAGAATCTTCCTGCCTATTCGTGGCAGCCAGCTATAGGCTCTCACTCTGGCCAGTAGAAAATGGCTGCAAACTACATGAAAACTGCCATAGAAGCATGAAAAAATCAATTATTTCCACTATTGATGGGAGTTGGGAAATGCAAAGCCAGTCTTGGCCTTCCCGCTAACTTGGAGCATGTGCATGTAAATTTTGGTACAAATCCATCGAAAATTGCAGTCGTGCATTTGTTAAACACACATACACACACACATCCTGCCTTTTATAGATAGAGATTTTCAGTTTACCGTTTTAAGTTGAACACTTGGTTGTTTTTTTAGTGGCTTATCAACATCTTTGTGGGTTATTTAATGCCAAAATCTAAATATTTTGAACACAATTTTATGGCTTCAGCTAAATATATTTTGAATGTAATTCTATGCCTTCAACTACTTAAAATGTATTGTTGATCATTTTACTATAAATAGCTAATGTTGGTAATTTTGTTATATAAAAATGTATTTTTACTATAATAATGTATTTTCATACTTTCATAGTGTTTTGGGGCTCACTATTTGCCCATAGCTGGGACCCTAACAGGTGCTACCACCTTGTGTCAGGGTGAACCTGGAAACAACAGTAACTAAGAGGTGGTACCACACACCTAAAACTCTCCAATTTCCTGATCAGAGGTCTTGCTGTCAGATGTAGTTTATCATCATACCCAGGACTAAAGTTGAACACTTAATTTTAATACATTACTATATTTCTTGAAATGAATTGAAAGAATGATCCCTCCTAAAATGAATATTCACCTTTCAAAATTACAAATAAAAACTGTAATAATTTCAAATTTTATGGAAAAATTAATGTGCGCATTTTTTTAAATAATGAAATAATGGATTTGAAAAAAAAACTGCAGTGATTTTTCACAACAAGATTTTTTATTTTAATGTCAAACAATATTACCAAAAAAACAAAAAAAAAATATTTAACATAGGATTTGTGTATTGGCCTTCTTGCCTCAATAATCATTCTGCGTGTAACCTTTTGTCTTGATTATTGTCTTTAATCATTTTTGATAATTCCTTAAAGATTACTAGACACGCTGATAGGTATTTTTTGTTCCATTCTTCATTGCCAAAGCTTCTAGTTCCTCCAAATTAGAAATGACATCTTTCTTTAATTTTTTTTTTTCAAATATGCCTTTAAATTTTCAATGGGTTTTTAGGTCAGGATTTTATGTATAATAATTCAATACAAATTTTGCTATCCTTGAAGTATTTTTGTAACAATTTGTGCCGTGTGTTTTAGGTCATTGTCATTATCTGTCCAGTAACACCCCAAAGATAATTTCATGCAAATGTTTTATATTATTAAAATAGTCAAATACTGTTCTTTATCCATGATACTCTATTGTCTCACTAAATCTGGTCCAGAAGCAACAAAACATTCCCTGAATTTCTAAATGTCCTTCATATTGTGCTTAATTATATATAAGGGTATTTTTGGTTTTATGAGTATCATTCAAAATTCCTCCATACATAACGAGATGCCATATGAACAAATAATTCCAGTTTGGTTTCATCTGACCATAAGAGTTCCAATATTTACTCTTAATGTTCTAGATGGCTTCTATTTTATAAATAATCTGCATTTTAAGTGCTGTATAAATATTTATTAAGAGATTTTCCTCAATTGACAAGCACACAATACCTGCTTGATGAAAGCATCTAGTGACTGTCTTTAAAATTTACATTCAACCCTGTTTTTATAATTTATTTCATGACATTGTCCTTTTTATTAAATGAAGATATCTCAAAACATTTAACAATTTTCTTTTCTATTCTCTCATAAATTAACCGTTTTCTGCTTGTCCTTAACTTATTCCCAGCACAATGAGTTTTATTGTACTTCTTGATAATGCTACAAATTGTCGATCTAGGAAGATTTAAATGCTTGAAAAGGGTCGTATATCCACCACCTTGTTTATATGCACCTACTATCTTCATTCAGAGCTTCTTGTCAAGGCAGACATCTTTGCCATGGTTGCAGAACAAATGTGTTATCGATTACATGGCACTCATTATTTTCAAAGGGTGTTTGTATTAAATGTCATATTAAGTAAAAAAAAAAACATTACAATTGTCATAGAGCAATATTATTTCATAATTTCCATAAGGGTGGGCGTTGGATAATTTTGAACGGCATCAAAGGTCTATAAATACAAATATAATATTTCAAAATATTTTAAAATTTTTACAAATTATTCAAAAAAATAAATACAGAATCAACTATTTATAATGTCCAATTCAGTATGTTATTTCAGTTTTATATTCACATTTCCTTTAATTTTGAAATATTCAGTGAAAAACAAATAATTCTTATTTTTCTCTGTGTGTCTCTCTTTCTCTTCTCTTCTCTATATATATATATATATATATATATATTTTTGTGTGTGTGTATTGCGTATATATTTAAAAAGTGTGTTTGTATATATATATATATATATATATATATATATATATATATATATATATATATATTTATAAATATTGTATATATTTATTGTGAAGGGTATCCTTTCTAAAGATGCATTTCATCTATCTTGCAGCAATTATCTTTTGTTTGTAAATGATGTAAAATGTCTTGGACATTAATGGTTAAGAAATGTTTTTTTTTTCTTCATTCCATCTTTTGTAAAATAGTTTTTCTGAATTTTTGCAATTGTTGTCAATTTGTTATTGGAATAAACTTTTTAAAACCCTCTTATTTTATTTTCTGAAAGTTATTACCATCAGGGCATCACATGATATTTAAATATAAAAACTAATGTCTCTTTTTTGGATACATTTATATATATATATATATATATATATGTATATGTATATATTCTGTCTGAATTTCTGGGATGGGAAGTTATCATTATATACACTATTTACATGCAACCTATTATCTTCATCTTTGTTTACCAAATTTATTCCAGTGTTTTTGAATTGTTCCCTTATCCTTCATCAGGTGTATATCAGTTTAGGTAACCTATGAGATTGTTCATGTTCCACTACCCATGTCTAGGAATATCTCACCTAGTTCTTATTTCTTTAGTATTACTCATTGGGGGAAAATGTATAACAAAATAGAAAAAAGTTTTTATGTGATGACTTTTCTCCTTTAGAACTTCATTGGACTAAATTTGTTACATTGGTGCAATTACACATCCACAGGAACAAGGGATGCTGGGAATTTTAAATTTTTATTTTTTAAAATTTTTTATATATAAAATCTAATTAATTTCATTTAGATCCTTTTTTGTTTTGTTTCCATTACTTTTGTTATTAGGTATCCCAGACTGTGATGATAGAAGATCTGCCAGGAATGGTGAAATGTTTTAAGAGCAAGGACTCAAATTTACTGTGGGTGACCTTGCGATCAAGGTACACTCTAAACATTTTCATCTTAGTGAATTGTTTTTTCCTTTGTTATTTTATCCAAACTGTTAAAACAGAATCTTGATCAATAAACTGAGTGACAGCACTTCACCAAACAATAGAATATTTCACCCTGAGGAGAAATTTCAATATACTTAAATAATGCCTAAAGGTCAAATCCACTTTGGCAGGAAGGGAGACAAGCTACTGCCACTTCTTAAAACACAACCGTTAAGCAGAAGAGTGGGAATCTTCAGAAATTTGTTAGTCAAATGGTGAATTCAGTCCTAGGTAGGAGCATAAGAATCAGCATGGCTAATAATCAACATACTTCCTATATATTGATGATGCTCTACTGATATATCTAAATGAAATCAGTTCGATTATATATATATATATATATATATATAGTCAAACCTAGTGAGCCAGACGAACCTACCCAGGTTTCACCTAAGCGGATCATCAGGGAAAGTGTTGTGTTGTTTTTTCTTGTCATGTTTTTCTATTCTTTCTTTCTTCTTTTCTTCTTTGGTCACGTGGCATAGTTTTGATTATCACTCTATAAATATGCTATTTCTCTTTTAATCTTTAGCCAACTTTCCCTGACGATCTGCTTAGGTAAAACCTGGGTAGGTTTGTCTGGCTCACTAGGTTTGACTAGGTCTGCTCTACGTTTGTATTGAACTCTTTTTAGTTAGTTGTTTACTTGTATCGGGTTTTTTTCTTTGGGCTTCTAACCTGTATTTGTGCGATTTTTTTTCGACAGACTTTCATGTTCCTGGCTCTTTCTTTTTTTAAAATCATTTTTTTCCTTTGAGATTAATTTGATTATTGGCAAATCAAAAATTCAAAGGTTTTTCGAGACGAGTATAGTTACCTATATTTATATTTTTAATATATATATATATAAAATTATGTCCTGGGTATGACGATAAGCTACATCCGGCAACAAGTCCTCTCATCGGGAGATTGGAGGATTTGAGAAGTGTGGAACCACATTTTAATTGCTATTGTTCCCATGTCCATCTTGATCCGGGATGGTAGCACCTGTTAGGGTCCCAGCTATGGACAAATAGTGCCTACAAGAGCTACCAAGCTCTTTAGTGTTATAGAACACAACTGGTCTAGATGGAAAACTCTTACATGAAAAGCCTGAGGTCTGTTGTCTGCATCGTCTGTGGCATTTATTTGCACTGACTGAGTGTATCAGTAGTACTGAAAAGTGTGGATGGTTCTGCACAAGCCTTCACCATTTTTAATCAAATCACTTCTGTGAGTCTTCTGGTGGTTTACCTTGATTTGTTCATTCTTATCCTCACTCTTGCACCATATGCGACCTCCTTTGTAAATAACTAGTGGGTCTTAAGTGCCACTTAAGATTATCGCACTAAATTTCATGTGAATCAATTGGTTAAGTTGTCAGATCCTCATACGTTGAAACTGATGGGAGAGTCCATTATTATATATAAAATTAAGTTAAAATTCCCAGCATCCCTCATTCATGCACATGTGTAGTTGCACCAACATAACAAATTTAATCTGATGAAATTCAAAAGGATGAAACGTGTCACAAAAAATGTTTTTCCACTTTGTCATACATTTCCTCCAATATTGTTCATGATAAATAAAACTCTCTCTCTCTCTCTATATATATATATATATATATATATATATGTGTGTGTGTGTATATGGGCACGTGGCCGAGTGGTTAGAACATTAACTCTTTCTGACCGTTAGAACTGGGTTCGAATCTCACCATGGTTGATTTGTCAGTAAGGAGACTTCCTGATATTATTGATCTGAAGGGGTCGATCCCAGCATGTAGCACCTTTGGAAAGTGCCTGAAAACCACACCTCGGGTTGACCCAAGCCTTGTGAGTGAAATTGGGTAGACGGAAGACTTGGGGGCTGTTGATAACTGTCCTAGCATGAAGTCAAGGGTTTAAGTGTGCTGGCCTTGTTCAGATTGTTGATCATGCTAGATAACACCCTATCTCCCAGAAACTGTAACTAAGGTCTGCTCAGCATAGTTGCAGTATAAACCACAGGTTGGCTCTGTGGGTGTTGAACAAACACAAATGTGCCTGTGCAAGCATCTGCAATAGGGATTGGCTACCCATCCTAATAGACAGGTATCCTTGAATACGAGTGGCCAGATATATATATATATATATATATGTGTGTGTGTGTGTGTATGCATATAATTAAATCTGCTGAGTATTTCTGAGTTTTCTAAATTATTGGATTTTGCTTTTGACAAGCAAATCAGTTGTCACTGTCAAATATTCAAGAGGATACTTTAGTGTCCTTGTAGTGATACAGAAAGTGTCTATCTCCCTTTGGTGTAGATAAATCACATGTGTCATGTGGTGGCCACTTAAGGATGTCACTTCAAACAGTGACTAAAGCAGCAGTCTGTTTTACAGCAGCCACCATGTGAGGTTGCTTTCTTTTAGGCTAAATCTGCCTCCCCACATTAGCTTACAAGCCCATGGTGCCATTTCCCATTGGGAATATATCTTTCCCAGATATAGAAAGAAAGTCTAGCTTGCAGGCCTCAGTTTGGGTACACCCAAGATACACTGTTTCCCATTCATAAAATATGTCCCCCACCTGAGACATAGATGAATCCGGCCCATTTGAATCTGAAGTCTTAAACATAGCTTCTCCAGGCATGTGAATATCTCCATATTATATGTAAGTGTAGATATATATGATATATTATTTACTGGGTGGTACATGTGTATATATGTACATATATTTTTGTGTATATCTTAGTATTATAAAAGTATCTCCATTTGTTCGTCATTCCTTTTCCTTTCGGTCATTACATTTTGGCCATGAACTATGGGGTTGTTATACCACAGATATAATAATACCCATAATAGAACTGTTCCAGATAACAGAAACCACATCACTTGAGGACATGCAACAGTTAAAATGGCTTTGAGTGAGTGAAGCCTTGAGGGTCTTGGCAAAGACCATCATTCTTTGAACCTTGTGGACTGGTGCTACAGAATCACAAAGAAAGAACTGTAGCAGAAGCCATATCACTTAGGGACTTTCAACAGTAGTAACTAAAATAGATGAACTCTCCTTAGAAGAGACCCTGATCCAGGGCCTTCTCACTCCTTGGAGGAACCCCATCCTAAGTGACCATGCCTTCAGTGGTGTAGCCGTACTCACCACTCTCAGCCATTTTTGTGTTAGTGAGGCTATTTAATCCATAGTTGGAAGTTTTTGATTCAGAGTTGTCCTTCTTTTAGACTGGTTGCCACGCAAGGCTATAGGACCTTGTCTATCATGTTATTTACTCATAGCTGGATAAATATAATCAAGTTCTCATTAATATTTCTCTTGCTCACTCCAGGGTTTACTAGTATAATTTAAGGTTCACAGCTCTCCATAGCTTCAGTATCACCATCTATATAATAAATGCAAATATCAGTGTGTCTCTGTGTCATACTTTTTTCAATTAAAGGGGCACAACTCTCTAACTTTCAATAGCTCATGTTACAGAAATTTTGAATTCTCAAGTTTCCATTACTCTGATTGTTTTTGTCGATATTTTTTTTAATGTAATTTAAGGTTCATGGCTCTCTACAACTTCCTGTCTCCTGTCATTCCAAGCAATGTTGGACTCTTCTCTATCTCTTCCCATCTCTGGTCTACCATCGATTCACAGAAAATCATTCAACCTTCAAGATCTTTCTTTTTTTTTTAAAACATAACAAGAAAATTTTCTTTAACATGATATTTAAATGCCTTTAGTATCACCGTTTATATAATAAATGCTAATGTCAGTGTGTCTCTGTATCACACTTTTTTTTCTATTAAAGAGAGACAACTCTCTAACTTTCAGTAGCTCATGTTACAGAAAGTTTGGATTCTCAAGTTTTCATTATTTTGACTGTTTTCATCAATTTTTTTCATTTGATTTTTTTGCAACAATTTTTATAACTTGGAAATAAATTTGGGAATAATCAAAATTAATTGTGAAATCCAGCAAATTGTTTGTACAGAAAGTAAGGACCTATGCACATCAAATTATCTTTATTAAGTAGCAGCAGAAAAAGTTTTGTTGAACTATTAAAAGGTAAACTTAGATATCAATGCAAAGCTTAAATGCAGCAATCAGTTTTGAGTTCTGTAGTTTATTGTTGCCTCTCACATACAGCAGCAGTATGCCTCACAAAAAGAAATCTCTGCCAACATATGACCAGATTGCAGTCAAGAGCCACGGCTGCACCAAGGAAAAGAAAGTCCTGTACAAATGAGAACCCTGGTCAAACGGCAGCCAGGAGAGCTTCTAATGTTAAAAATATGCAAAGACTTAGGGACTCTCAAACTCCTGAACAAGCAAATGCCCAATCAAGAGCTCTTTGCAGGAGCTAATTTAAATGCTGTCTGATAGGGTGGCATTTAAGCTAGTTATATTTTGCACATCTTGGTTTTTATCCTCAAAACTTTTCAGCCATGGCATTTTCCAGCCCTCACCAGGTGTCTGTCTGCATACTCAGTCACCTTGGAGTTTAAGCAAAGCTTTTATTTTTTGCAATGATGAATTTTTGGGGTGATAACAATTTTTAAAACGTGGAAATAAATTCAGGAATAATTGTTTGTACAGAAAGTAAGGACCTACACACATCAAATTGTCTTTAAATTAAGTGGCAGAAGCATGACTTTCAAAAAGAAATCTCCATCAACTGAGGACTAGATTGCAATCAAAAGAACCAATGCTGCAGCGAGGAAAAGAAAGTCCCATTGCAAATGAAAACCCAGATCAAATGGCAGCCAAGAGAACTTCTATTGTTAAGAATATACAAAGACTTAGGGCCTCTCAAACTCTTGAACAAGCTGATGGTCTAATCAAGAGCCCTTCGCAGGAGCTAGCTTAAATGCCGCTCAATAGGGTGGCTCTTAAGCTAGTATACAATAATTTAAAACTGTCCCATCATTAAAAAAAAAAACGTTCTGAAATATATATTCCCTATATGAGACCAAGTAAAAAAAATGTTAAACATAAATACATGAGATAATCAGAAAGGAAAAGTGATTCCAATAATGCAAGACAAAAATTGTCATGGATTTTAAATGTTAAAATGGCTTATTGATGCCAAGAACCCAATCAATGATTAATCTTTTCTTACAATTAAACTGAAAAAGTGAGATCTGTTTTCTGACCTCCTAATCAATAAATTGCAATCAGTTGCCCACCAATCAGAACAACAGGTTATATATATATATATATATATATATATATATAGCGAATTGAGTCACTGTCAGTCACTGGGCATGTTTCTAAAAATAAATATGCTAAAATCCACCTTCATCCCTACCGTATATTTATCTGGCTTAGTGGTTAGAAGTCCGACTGACACCAATTCAGTCGGGTTTCGATCCTAGCTAGAGGCAACCGGATGTCTAGCCACACTGATGAGCTGTAAACAGCGAAACAGTCTGTCTGTGGATGACGTTTTATATATATATATATATACATATATATAATTTTAGTCTGAATTTCTGGAATGATGAGTTATCTATTTACACTATTTATGTTTGAATTATTGTGTAGATTTAGTTGAAATAAAAATCCATTTTTTTTGATGACACCGTATGATCAGGGATACATATTTGATGATAATGTATTCTCCCATTGATTTTGATTTATGAGAATCCGACAACTTCATTCAGTTTTTATGTTTTTGTCCAATGTGACACTTCAATCCTGCTTTTGTATAGCCCCCTTCATTCTTTGTTGATAGGGTCGATTCCATATCATTGTATCTTCTCACGCTCGCTGATCACAGGTTGTATTTTGTTTCGGCAATAAATAAGAACTTCAACAAAAGGGATTTTAATTCTTACTAGTTTATTAACCATGTCAATGGGTACGTCGTCTATCAAGTGGGGGTACCACACCCCCTATTTGGGGGCCACTTCCAAACAAGAAAATCTCACACATCTATTTACTTTTATATATAACAACCCACTCTTGAAAGATCCTTCCCCACTAGCAGGGAGGGGCTTGCACAACCACAATCTAACATACCTGACGACTGAACAGCAACTCCTCGAAAAACTTTAATCTATAACTCATTCCCACATTTGGCTCAGCTAATCAAAATCGACTTCCCTATTTAGTCTACCATCTGACCTTAAAGGTCAGCCTCAGAAGGTCTGAGCTAAAATACACTGTCACTAAAAAATAATAGCCTGAAATTATTATTTAACACTGCTAGTGACCTGCATACAACCAGAAACCCAATCCTAAACAGGAAGCAATGGATAAACCTCTACTCCTCTTCAGAAGATCAGGAAGGAGTGTGAACTGGATGATAGGCAAACCTATTATTATATATATATATATATATATATATATATATATATATATATATATATATACACATCATCCTGACTGAAGGTGCTACAGAATGGCTGGTACACCTTCAGACATAACTTGGTTCTAGAAGTCATGGCAGAAGCCGTGAGAAGTGCTAGTGTACCTACGAAGAATTGCCTTCCTGAAGGAAGGTGTGACTGACATAAGGCAGAAAACCAGGTCAGAGGACTTAAGAAAGTGGAGAGTGTTGGTTGATGCTACATTGTGTATGGACTGAGACCAGATCTAGTGTTAATTCATAGCGAGAAGCAACATCTGTTAAATAGATGACAGTGGCATGGGAAGAAGTGATTGAAGAGGCTCATGAAAGAAAGCTGCTTTGGTATGAGGAACTGGTGGCTGAAGTCCATGAGAGAGGATACATCTGCACCCTGGTGCCATTTGAAGTTGGCTGTGGAGGATTTCCTGCTGCTTCCTTAAAGAGATTCCTCAAGTGTGCTGGGATCCAAAAGCTGAATAAGGTGATAAAAACTTGTGGCAAAAAAGTAGTGGAAGGCAGTGCATAGATTACTCAGAAATTTGTATCGAGTTGCATCCAGCTAACAACATAGACTGGTTGCAATGTGTTATAGTGGAACACACCTATTCTATAGTTAATAGACTCTCCCACCTATAATAAGTAGGAGTAGTAAGAGTAACGAGTGAAGTTGCTCAGTGAGTTGCTCAGTCAGTCGATGCCGGATGACCGTTAGTCGGATACTAAAGTATCAGCGACCACCACTAGATTACTCTGTGTCATTACCTATTATGTCAAGTTCCTAACGTTTTGTACGTCGAACCTATTTTAGGACCGACTTAGTACAAATACAAGCCTCCACTGTGAAACCACTCTACAACACAATGTAAGATCATCCAGCTGTTGTGGGCTCACCATGTGAAGAGGTACTGAACTTTGAACTTAATGGGCTGAAACTTTGCTGAAGCACAGCGCTCAGCTGAAGATTGCACCAGGTCAGAAGCACTTGATGTGTATATGTGTTCTAAATATATATATATATATATAGGAAGCAATGGGTAAATTGTCACCATCTTTTAAATTTTGCGCATGTGCATTCTTTGTTTTTGATTTTGTTGACTGCACAATATAGTAGGCTCAATTGGGCACCATCCAGGCAAAAAAGATCACCATGACACAATTTGATCCACCAAAAATTTAGAAACATCATGCTGTACTGCTTGGTATTCACACCACAAAATCTAATACAAACATTTTGGAGTGTTTGGGTGTCAATCTGAGGACATTGCAGAGCATTTTGGAAAGAGTTGGATGAGTCTAATGGTGATTATGAAGGTATGATAGCTCAGAAAACTCAGTCACTGATCATTCTGATAAGAAAAGATCTTTCCAAATTTGTTGGTGAGGACCTCAGACTAAACACTGAGACCTATATCAAATGCCTTGAGGAAACAGTGCTGACCTGGGTCAAGAAGGTAGCTGCAAGAAGACCGAATGATTGGCAACACAACTCTGCTCCATACCACATAAGCAGGAGAATCTAGTCATGGCTGTCAGACAATTTCTGCGACCACACCACCCCTTACATTTGGCCCCCTAACTCCCTAGAATGCAACCCCCTTGATTATAATGTGTGGGGTGCAGTTGAATGAGAGACCAACAAAACTTCTTGTTACACTGAAGATGAGCTGAAAGCATGGATTATGGCAGCATTCACCAACTTAAACAAGGAGACAGTCCAGAAGTTTCAAGTGATTCTGAAGTTGTCTGGAGGCTGTGGTTGAAGTTAATGGTGATTTTATTCAATAAATTTACTCTTTAGTATTTCAAGATATTTTTGAGTAATTTTGGTAAATGTATCTGTTAAAATGAAATATGTGTTATTTTCATTTTTGCATAATTTAGAGTACAATCTATCCATCACACCCTGTATTGTGCAACAGCAAGGATCTCAGGACATAGCCACAGGAATATTTGCTGATGCTTTTCACTGTTGTCTTTCATTTCTTAACTGATCAATATGACTGATTTAAAAATTTTTGATACTACTCTGGCACAAATATCTCCAATTATTTCTATCCAGGGCAACTCACTCAAAGTTAGTTTGAGGCACATTGACCACTGAGAGATTATTTTAAAATGTCTTTATACCTGAACCATGGCCATCCCAAAATCTTTTTCCACTGTCAAGCTATCTATACATAAGGACCTTAGGTATTCTGTCATCATTCATTAGCAACATGATCTGCCCAGTGAAGTTGTGACTGCATCAGAAAAGTCTCTATTCCATCAATGTTGCATTTTGTCAGAAGATCATCAAAATATAGCCACAGATTGTGTATGAGACAACTTTTGTGGAAGACATTCAGATGATTGATTGGGACCTATATAAAAATTTGGAATTCTGGGCCATACAATAGTTTTCTCTCATATATATATATATATATATATATATATATAGACCATATAAAAATCCTTTCGTAAACATGTATTAGCTTTCATACATCAATCGCCATCAGACAGCAAGAATAGTACTGTTCTTATATCTATCCATTTTTAATTTTTAAACAAACACAATTATTTCACTTAGCCATCAAAATTCTGATGATGATATTAAAAATATCAAAAGTTTTCAGGAAAGAATAATATATATATATATATATATATATATATATATAAATTTAAAAATTGTTTTTCTTCTTGGGAAAATCAATGAATCCTCTTCTTCTCCCTCCATTTATATTAAAATAGCATTTTTTTGCTGGGTTCTATAGCCTTGGATGGCAATTGGTATAGGAAAGGACAACTCTGAATTCAAAACCTGCAGAGGATCGTTTGATTGAAGCTTTGTCACGTAGTGTGGTTGTGTGATTCTGTATTCGGCCCTTTCAAAAGTGTCGATGGTCCTGCAAATTATTCACCACTGTTCCAAAAACTTTGTCTAGTTTATGTTGTCGGTTTCCTGGGAACTAAATTATTGACCCTCATCCAAATTTAATTGTTTTTTATATAATATCAATTTAAAATATATATAATTTATGTATATGAAGAAAATTTATTTTGAAATTAATGTTTCCTCAATAATTTATTTTTATTTTTTGTTTTAATATTTAATGTGTTGCAAAATATGTTTTTTTTAATAGAAAAAGATGAAAATATTCATTCAACATAAAATCATCATAGACCATGTTGAATTGCAACATTTGTTTAATGTTAATTTCATATTTTTCAATGTGTAACATTTTGAAATCTTTTTCATTAGACCGAAACATTGATGTTGACATTAAACATTAAAATAAATAATCAAAATTAGGATTTTTGTTTTTTTTTTATATTTTTCATCAATCCAAATCAATATATATCCATATATTTGCTTACATATATATATATACACTAAGTATATTGATATATCTCAAAAGTACAGGTGGAGAATGTATTAAACTACAAAAGCCAAGATACAGGCCAACACAATTTATGGAATTCACTACTTTAGAATTTGAAAAACCTGAAAGCTGTAATTAATTTACAACCCTTGAAGGATTAAAAAAATATTTTTGAAAACAATAAAATTTTAGCATTAATTTAAAGGACTTGCTCCAGGCTTTTGACCAAATGGATTCATTTTTATTTTGAAAAAAAAAAATCCATCTTGATATCTTTGAAAGAAATTTAAAGTTCATTTTAATTAAAAAATGGTTTTCATTTTAGTTTCTTCTACTTTTGGTTGAAGGATTTAAAATTAGAATTATTTTGTATTAAATTATGGCCAAGATTTAAATCTTTACATTCAAGAATTTTAGATATTTGTAATTGTGAAGGAAAAAAGTTACTCTTTTTTAATTGTAATCATGAACTGATGAAACTTTTTTTCCATTATGTTGTCTGAAGATATTGTTATTCAAATTCATATTCTCACAAATTAAGCCAGACTTTTTGAGCCATGGTTATTACCATTACTTCAAGAATGAAGACTGAGATTTGGAAGATAAGTTCATCTAAGCTTTATTCAGTAAAATACAAGCAGGGTTCACATCACATGTGCTCCTGGTATTCTCGAATTTGGCTGACTGTCATAAACTGGAGAAGGGGCTGTAAACAATTACAGTGTCATAAAGGAGTGTCGTAGTCCATCTCTTATTTACATCAATTACTATATGACTTTCCATTCAGACTAATATCCTTATCTTGGTTTGAAAGTGTTGGGGCCACCCACCTTCTCATCAGAATGGAGTGATCTCTCTACTACTAATAGGACAGTTCTATAGAGTTCTGGGAGATCAGGTGACCATCACACTTCTGTCTCTCTACCGGAAGATACAGTTGGACTTTATACTCTTTCTGATTGTTACTGAATAACCTGCGTTCGTTTGACTACTAACCTCTCTGTTGTAAATACGTCTTCAGATATACCAGTATTTTTCCCTACGTATGTGTTTGTTCTTATTTCAATACATGCATGGGGAAACACTCAACATCTCAACAGAAAGAGAATAGGTTGGTTGTTAACTCCTGTGGAATGAAACCAAGGCTTTTTCCCTAGTGGCCCGACTACATGGGTTTAAGCATGGTACTAGAGTGTCATCAAGGTCCCACCCTTTTACTGTTGAAATAGTTAATTATTACCACCACTTCTACTCCAACAGTTTCTTTTCTCACACTTCCCAACAGTAGAACTCCCTTCCTCTTACTTGCTTCTCTGATAACTATAATCTTCAAAAATTTAAATGCAACATTAAAATCACTATTTTCTATTACCTTCATCCCCATTCTTCTTTTCCTCAATTCCCCTGTTGTGAGCATTGAGAGATAAATTGTGTGTCTCCTGAAATGCCCACAACAAACATGGCAGATTCAGGATGTGAGTCTGTTATGATGTTGATTTGGGGTTAGTAGAGACAAACGCCAAATAACACGTAACAATAAAAAGGGTTTTAATAGGTTGGTAAAAAGGTACAGAAATCACCTGAGTAGTCAATAACTAGCTCATCTAAGAACTTCTCTGTCTATCTGTCTTCCCCATTTCAACTGACATGCCACTATTTAAAGTCTTTGTTCACAGACGCAGACAAGTTCATCTTCAAGAGGGGTGGTAGGTTTCCGACACAACAGAGTCCACATAAAAAAATCTAAGAAATGATAAGAACCAATATATATGTAAAAACAAATGATAATGTATTAACAACAAAGGTATACAATTGACATAGATAATAATATGTGTAACAAATTGTTATGGTCCAGTATCCTCGCACCACAGTTATGGTCCAAGGTTAGAACCAAGGAAGAACAACACAAACACAAGAGTAGAATAACAAAGATATATTACAACAGAAATATAGTATTTACATTAGTCGGACTATTGTCCTCATCTTTGTCGCCATATTTGTCACAACGTTTCGGCCGTTGTATGCTCCGGCCTTCTTCAGGTGGTTGGAATTTCGAACTGAACCCTTTATTTCGATCGCTGGGGTAGACTGTTCTAATTCCACGTGCCATGTTTGATGGATGTCAGTTATCAGTTATCTCCTGCTAATTTTCCCTCTGAAAGTTCTCCACTGCCTTAACCAGGAATTGAACTCACCTTCTTTGGGTCTGTCACTGGATCTAACCAACGCCTTTATCCACTGTGCCATGTGTCCTCAAGGACACATGGCACAGTGGATAAAGGCGTTGGTTTCTCATCTCAGAAATATAGACAAACAGAAATATAGTACAAGAAGTTGAAGGTGTTAGTAATGACTCTCCGTCTGGTTTAGAGTGAACTAATATTGTCTTGACTCATTACACCATTCATTCATTATACCTCTTGAGAGGCACAGTATTCATAGTGTCAGGAAGAGTCCATTATCATTATAGGTAAGTTCCCATAACACAAATGAATGTGGAAACAGTTTTTGTCCAAAATATGTGAAGTGAGTAAATGTTCATATGTATGTGTGTGTCAGTGTGTGTATATATATATATGTATTGTTCATGTATTTCCATGAGAGGTTGCATGTTGGTGGATAACATCAGAAGAGATAAAAAACTATTTATAGTCCTGAGAGTGTCTCCTAGGTGTAGTTTTGAAAATTAGGAGGTAACCCAACACCCGCTATAACCCAGTATTTTCTCTCACTGAAAACCCCCTGCATACTAGTGGCATTCCCACCTTGATTGGGATGAAATGCTTAAAAACAAATTGACAGAGAAAAAATCAAGGGGATAAGATGACAAATAATCAGTCCACATGTTTGGCAATGACAGCCTCAACTGAGCATCAAATGAGCTTTCAATGTGGAAAACTCTGATAAAGAAAAAAAGGACATCAATAAATTCTACCACCTGAGTATAAGCTTTAGGCTTAAGGTTCCAAAATGACATAACTAGATTGTCCAAGAGATTGTCCACCTGCTGTCGTGGGTTAAAGCAATGTTAAATGTTATCTAGTTTCTTAGCATTTGTGAGTTCAATCCCTGGTTCAGGTAGTGCTGAAAAGTCACATGTACTGGTTCAGTGGAAGAAACAGACAAGTGATACAAAGTGGAATCTCCCCATAGGCATGATATGGATTATTTCCCCTGAATGCGGAAATCAGAATGAGAACATTCTACCCCTGTAGATTAAATAAAGGTTTTTGTTTTAAATTCTGAGGAGGTTAGCAAGTACATCAGATATCTGAAAAGTTTTAAAAAAGAGGCTAGAATTATAGCAGTTCAAATGTGATACTGTAGCTTAATTAAGTCTGTATTGTTGCAACGTCACTTGTACAAATCACAATATCGCTCATTCAATTCACTGTCCTCGCTTTTTTCACACGTCACTACGTATAGCCAACATTTCTATCCCCTTTTTCACGGCTCCAGCACTCTTTTATCAGGCCAACACCGCGGTTCCCCAGCCAATCAGCGTTCTTCGCTGTTATTCTCGGTTACACAGGCAAATTGCCTCCTCCAGTTTGACCAATCAGCACACCACTTGCTATTGGTGGAAGCATACCAAATTGTACAAAAACCCTCATCATTGCACATACTGCTAGAATGGCTGGATGGGAGAGTAATGCCATTTTCACAAAGCAAACTTGCTGATGTCACGTGCCACACTTTAAGGTAAGTCCCTTATTTTCCTATACACCAGATGCAAGCCACTCTGGCTCGCTTGCTTCTACGGGGCTGTTCACCACAGATTCCAATACATACTAATGTTCATTCATGTTGTGATGATATAACCCAACTTCCCCATTCACGATAATAGACGGACTGGTTGCCGATTAAGTACGACTACAGCGGACAGTCGAAAAGTCTTCGTTTGTTAACACCTATTGAGGTTAGCATACTCCCAACTCTGTCTCTGTATTTGACACACCTACATCCGATTATAAACCTATTATTGAAAACCAACACTCGGGTTACTTTGTTTATTATATCTTGCACGAGATATAACAATTCAAAACAAGACCTAAGAGCCACTCTAGGTAGGTGGTTACTGTGAGGTGTTGTATGAGTGTAAGAAAGAGCAAGAAATAAAGTTTATGGGACGATGCAGGAAAGTTAACAGTTAACTCAAGACTTGAAGATGTCAAGATTGTAGTGATTGGGAAAACATTGTGCTTGGTGTCTATTCCACAAAACAGCAGTTTTGGGGGAGAAGCTGTCTGAGTGGAATTTCCTTCTTACTAATGGAATACGAAGGGAATGAGGATGATTCATCCTTGTGTACATGGCATGGCAGGTCCAAAATTTTAAAGGTCATTGGTAGTGGAAGTAAGGAATATAGCTCATCAGAGCAATTGCCATGGAAATAGTGATAGTATAGTGAGAAGTAAACAGCATTCATCTATAGGAATAGGATTGCAAGGTGGGAAATACTTAAAAGGCTGCATAGATGCTTTTGAACTTTATGAAGACATGCAAGTGAAGTTTGGGCAGCTCTCATCCAGATGTGGTATCAGTTTGGGTTTGATCAATTTTTTGCAAAAATAGAGCATAGCAGTGGGAATCAGATACTTACTGATGTGGTACAAGGAACTGACCTTTTTTCCAACATCTTCAGCAACAGATCAGATATATATGAGTTTTCACTTGTTGAGTCACAAGAGATGTTCAAGGAGCCTTTTTAAGAGAAGACCCATCCATCATAATAGGTGAAAGTTTATATATATATATATGCTAATAATTTCTTTCCTTGCACTTCTCCCTTGTGGAACTCCCTTCTGGCTCCATGCTTTCCAGCCAATTTTAAACTACAAATATTTAAATGCAATGTCAATTGCTATCTACTGTCCTCCTGATTACTCTTTCCTCTTCCCACTCATTATTAATGTTTCTCTTCCTAATTCTTTCATACCCAATAACCCCTTGTGTCTTAGTGGCTTTACTGCCTTGCTTGTGGAACTCCTTCTGACTTCATGCTTTCCAGACAACTTTAATCTTCAAATATTTAAATACAATGTCAATCGCTATCTACTGTTCTCCTGATTACTCTTTCCTCTTCCTGCTCATTATTAATATTTCTGTTCCTAGTTCTTCCACACCCAGTCACCCCTTGTGTCTTAGTGGCTTTACTGTCTTGCATGGGGTGATACCAATTAATATATATATATATATATATATATATATATATATATAATACAAGTAAAATGTTTGTCATTTAGTTGATTGACGTTACCCTTGGCACCCACATCCACACTACCTGGGACAATAGCCAAGTAGATTGAAACATTGATTCATGGATTTAATGACAAAATAATTGTGACTTCAATCCCTGGGCCAAGTAGTGTATACTTGGACTCAGTGGAAATAGGCAATATCTGTGCAGTACTTAAAATAAGAACTAGACGAGGTATCCATAGACATTGGCAGTGGAACAGTCTACCCCAGTTGATTAAATAAAGGGTTCAGTTCAGAATTCCTTGAAGCTTACCCAGATTGATATACACTTGAGGAAGGCCTGAGGGTACAACAACTGAAACGTTGTGATGACAACAACAAAGATGAGGATAGTAATGATAAAATCATCAGCTATAATATAAATACTTGGGGAAATTTGTTCTGTTTGTTGATGGTGCTGTGTAGATGTCCTAAAGTGGTATTAATATTTACATCCAGTGTCACATAAACAGTTGTTATTATTGCATAGAAGGTAGAATGGCCTATGTTTAATGGTTATGCACACCAAGACAGCAGAAAAATATTTATCCAGTCTGCCAATATCAGCACACCAGCTGTTATATATTTAAATACATAGACTTCCACCAGCTCTTGCCAGTGGCTTTGTTTCTGTTCCATCAAAATGCTGTGAGGCCTACCAGTTCAATAAATTTGCTTGGGACAGATGAATGTAACCTTGTCTCCATTAGTAACAACATACAACAGCCTTTGACTAACTTATCAGTAAATCGAACTCATCTCACTTTTTGCTGACAGATCTTAAATTTGTAATAAACATTCTTGGAAATGGTGGTTTGTATGATTTTTTTTTTTTGGAGGTGGGGGCAAGTAAGAAGCTCAAACTGGCAACCACATTTCTGGCTTCTGTATCTTCTTTGCCTTCAGTACTTGCTGAAGACAAGAAGAACTACTCACAATCATTTATTAGACATTAAATTACATTACTTAGTGTCTTCCATAGTTTACCTTGACTTTCAGTTCGCCCGAAGTATATTTATGAGTGTACTTAAATTTTTAAATTTTGAAAAACCATTATTTTTACTTCTTTGTATAAATACTTGTTGAAAAATAAAAACCTGACAATTGACTTGGTAAAGTCCATCAGAGGATGAAACATGTTGGCTAAGATAAGTTTTCCTTTTGTCTATATTCACATCATCCTTTTATAGATATATTTTAAAGTTATATCTGAATTTTTACACACACTTATATATATATATATATATATATAATATTAGTGGTAAATATACACATACATATGCAAAATATATAAATATATATACATACATGCATATATATACATATATATTTTGTTTAAAAAAAATTCCAAGAGGATAGAATCCAGGTAGAACCCAATGTTCAGGACAGAGTAAGGATATAATAAAAAGGCTTAAACACTAATATTCCATGGTCATAATTTATTCCATTGGAATCGTAAATACGATCCAATTCATCAGACCTACAAATTCAAAAACGAAAACAATATTATATATTTTATTATATATATATATATATGTATGTAAGATAACAATATATATTTTTATATATCAAGAACAATATTGGGGAAATTTTATAAAAAAGAGGAAAAATTTTATTTGTGATGTGTTTCATCATTCAGGACTTAATCAGACTAATTTTGTTATGTTGGTAGGACTACACATGCACACAGAAGATATATATATAGTTTATGGAAAACTAGGTAATCCGTATGGGTAGACCCAAGGAGGATTAAATCCAGAGAGCTCAATGTAAATCCAGAGCAAATAATTTAAATAAAAACAGACCACTTTAAGGTTCCATGTAATAAATTAAACCTTTGGAAGTAAAGTCTGATGATCCGCAGTCCTTTGAAAGGGCTGTGGTGAAATAATTTATTACATGGAACCTTAAAGTGGTCTGTTTTTATTTAAAATATATATATATGAAAGAAATATGCTATATTTATGGGTAAAAGTGCTTAATATCAGGGATAGAGTGTATGCAAATATAAAATGGACACTGACAATTAAGTAGGTATTCCACACTGTGATATTAGAAGATCTGCCAGGTTTGGTGAAATGTTGTAAGTGAAAGGGCACAAATTTGCATTAGATGACCTAAGGATTAAGGTACTCTCTAGACATTGACGTCATAGTGAATTATTTTCTCCTTTGATCATGGTAGCATCTTTGATGTCAAAGTTGTGGTCAGTCTCATTATGCTAGGCAACCAATTGATTTGATGTATTATTTTGTGAAATGTCCATTTTGTGTTCATATAATCTTTTATTTAGATTCCTTGAGATATCTTCTATGTATTTTTGTGACAAATATCTACTTAAAAAAAGTGATGGGAAGAAAAAGAAAAAGACTCTAAATGAATTCGTCTGGAAAACAAAAAATTAAAAATTTCCAGCATCCTTCTTCCATCCTACCAACATAACAAAATCAGTCTGATGAAGTCCCAAAAGACAAAACATGTCATAAGTAAACTTTTTCCTCTTTGTCATAAAATTTCCCTAATACTGTTCTTGATGTATAAAAATATATATTCTTATCTTACATATATAAATATTCATTTAAACATCTGATTAAACAATTTAGACATATTATGTATATATATGTGTATATAAATTAATATGTATATATATATGTATACAAATTAATATGTATATATATATATATAAATTAATATATATATATATATATATATATATATATATATACAAATTAATATGTATATATATGTATATAAATTAATATGTATATATATATATATATATACAAATTAATATGTATATATATATATATATAAATTAATATGTATATATATATATATATATATATATATAAATTAATATGTATATATATATATATATATATATATAAAATTAATATGTGTATATATATATATATATATATACAAATTATATATATATATATATGTATATAAATAATATGTATATATATATATATATATATATATATATAATTTAATATGTATATATATATATATATATATATATATATATATAAAAATTAATATATATATATATATATATATATATATATATATATATATATATATATATTTGTTTTTTTATAAAAAAATTTAATAATAAATAATATAATAATATAGCTGGAGCAAAGGATAGCTTGTTAATTTTAACATCTCCAAAACTAAACTGCTCTCTATTAATTATTTGAGGGACCCCTTTCTGTCTTATATCAGCATGGCTGATGCTAACCTCCAGAATAGTGACTCCTTGCAACTTCTCAGGCTAACATTCTCCACTGACATGAAGTGGAAATACTATATTGAATCCATTACTAGGTCAGCTGCTAAAAGAGTTGGTGCTAGACAGTTTTTCTCTCCAGAATCTATCTTATTTATATATAAATCTACCATTGATCTATGCTGAGAATATTGCTGCCACATATGGTTTGGTGCTTCTGCTATATATCTAGTGATTCTTGAGAAAATCCTAAGAAGAATCAGCAATATTATTGGTCCTGATCTAGCATCTCAGCTTCAGTTACTTTCCCACAACCATAGTATAATTTCCTGTGCCTCAATTATAAAGACTTTCATGATAATTGTTTGGATGAACTTTTCTCCAGATTTTATGAATTTAAGAAAAGTACTAGATTTGTGGCAAGGTCTCAGCAAATTGTAATTGAGTTGGCTAGATGTAATAGTATGCTAACAGTTTCTTTTCTTGCCTTTCTCATTTGTGGAACTCTATCCTGGCTCAATGCTTTCCAGCTAACTTTAATCTTCAAAAATTTAAATGTAATGTCAATTGCTATCTGCTGTCTTCTTGATTACTCTTCTTTTGTTCTCACTCACTGATAATGTTTTGTTTTCTAATTATTTCACCCTCAGTAACTTCTTGTGTTTTAGTGGCTTTACTGCCTTCCTTGGAGTGAGCTCAAATAATATATATATATATATATATATATATATATATATATATATATTATAATAATTAAAAAAATATGATTCCATCATGACACAGAGAAATTTTAGTTTAAAAACTGAAACTAAAGTTGTAAATTTAATTAAAAATATTAAACTTTCTTGTGTGCATACATGAAAAATTATACATCTTTAAGTTTTGGAAAAATAAAAATTTACTAAATCAAAGAAATGAAATTGTCATTTTTTGTAGGCACTGTCAAATATTTTTCTTAAGTAATAATTAATTTTGGAAAAAAAAATAAAAAGGAAGAGAGTTGAAACATACATATTTATACTTAATCATTTTATTAGTAATTAAATTCTAATATATTTATATATAAAAATACCATATAGTCTATTAGTTATTAGAAGGAGGAATGGTACTTTAAATCTATAGGAATAAACTTTAAATATTAAAAATATGACTTACTCATATTTAAATGACCCTTTTAGAAAATTTTTGTGTTTAAAAATATGAATTAAGCAGATAAATAAAAATGCCAAAATTTTTTTGTCATTGAAAACCCAGGTGGCGCACTGAATAATGGATGTCTATGTTTGTGAGCAAGCACCACCACCTAAACCCCACCCCACCTAAACTTAACCTGACTTTATAAGTAACATATATTTGATACATAAGTTGTCTAGGGGAAATTAAAATCCAACCACCCCTAATCAAAATAGATTGAATTTTCCTTAACACTAACAACTCAAAATATTAATATCTATGCTTAATTAATTAAGTAAATTTCTTAGAAAGTTATTCCTAACATCACTTGACAATGGAACAAAACTCTGGATTTTAAGTTTAATTAAATTTACAACTTTAGTTTCAGTTTTGAAACACAGAAATTTCTGTGTCATGATGGAATCATATTTTTAAAAAAGAAAATAATTATAATAATATGCTTTATTGTTTTTACCAAGCACTGTTTTTTTTTTAAATAAAAATAATTGCTAAGAACACCAGATTATAAATCTTACTGTTTTTTTATATTATATTAACATATATATACATAATATATATATATATATATATATATATATATATATATAATAAATAATACAAGAATAGATCTGCCTATCGTCCAGTTCACACTCCTTCCCTGTCTTTGAACAGGAGTAGAGATTTAACTGTTGCTTCCAGTTCATTCTAATGTCTGCTTCAGCTCTATACTACTAAAACTTGTTCTTTCCTATGCTAGTATAAGTCCACACAATAACCCTCTACCATGAGTGGCACTTGGGTCTTGTATTGGATGAAAATTAGTTACAAAATATTATAATATAATAATATATTAATAATATAATATAATATTATAATAATAAGATAATAATTTAATAATAATATAATGTAATACATATTAATATAATAATATATTATAATACTAAGATAATAATATTATAATAATAAGATAATAATTTAATAATAATATAATGTAATACATATTAATATAATAATATATTATAATACTAAGATAATAATTTAATAATAATATAATGTAATACATATTAATATAATAATATATTATAATACTAAGATAATAATATAATAATAATAATAAGATAATAATTTAATAATAATATAATGTAATACATATTAATATAATAATATATTATAATACTAAGATAATAATTTAATAATAATATAATGTAATACATATTAATATAATAATATATTATAATACTAAAGATAATAATATAATAATAATAATAATAAGATAATAATTTAATAATAATATAATATAATATATTAATATAATAATATATTATAATACTAAGATAATAATATAATAATAATAAGATAATAATTTAATAATAATATAATGTAATACATATTAATATAATAATATATTATAATACTAAGATAATAATTTAATAATATAATGTAATACATATTAATATAATAATATATTATAATACTAAGATAATAATATAATAATAATAAGATAATAATTTAATAATAATATAATGTAATACATATTAATATAATAATAATAAACTAATACTAAGATAATAATTTAATAATAATATAATGTAATACATATTAATAATAATAATATATTATAATACTAAGATAATAATAATATATAATAATAATAATAATAAGATAATAATTTAATAATAATATAATGTAATACATATTAATATAATATATATTATAATACTAAGATAATAATTTAATAATAATATAATGTAATACATATTAATATAATAATATATTATAATACTAAGATAATAATATAATAATAATAATAATAAGATAATAATTTAATAATAATATAATATAATACATATTAATATAATAATATATTATAATACTAAGATAATAATTTAATAATAATATAATGTAATACATATTAATATAATAATATATTATAATACTAAGATAATAATATAATAATAATAATAATAAGATAATAATTTAATAATAATATAATGTAATACATATTAATATAATAATATATTATAATACTAAGATAATAATTTAATAATAATATAATGTAATACATATTAATATAATAATATATTATAATACTAAGATAATAATATAATAATAATAATAATAATAATAATAATAATATAATTTAATAATATGATGATAATAATGATATAATGACATAATATAATAAATAATATAATAAATCCCTATTAAATACTCTGCTGTCAGACTGTTTTTTTTTTCCTTTTTACCAAAGATACAAAGCTTTTAACAGATGACTATTTTGACAAAACAGTAGAACCAAATGAATTATGAGTATTGGGAGACTATAGTAGGATCTAAGTAAACATTAACTGACCATCTCGTATAAGACTTAGGAGATGGTTTTTAAATCAATTGGTGGGGGATAAAGTAAATATTATATTACATAAATTACAGTATATATCTATGGTGGTTTGTTCATAACTATCTATTCCACCCTGTTAACATATCTCTTGTTCTCTTGAGCTAATCAGATCTATCTCATTCTGTTTCTACCTATCTTTCAATTTCAGCCAGTTTATATATATATATATATATATATATATATATATATTATGAAATGGACAAAGTCTGACAATTATTTTAAGACATTTTTATGTTTAACATTCTTTTTATAGATACAAATATTTAAGTAAATGCTCTGTTTATAATAAACAGTATTAAATAACATTTACCGGCCTGAATGTCTGAGAAATTTTCACAGAAAATATTCATCCTCCAACAGTAATCGAACCTGTATCCTATACATTCGACCTTGCTAACCGATCGATCCTCTGTGGTGAAATTGGTAAAAAGCATGTCAGGCTATATGACAGTTCTGTATAGGATACAGGTTCAAATCCTGTCAGAGGATGATGAATATTTTCTATGAAAATTTCTTGGACATTCAGGCTGGTAAATGTTATTTAATACTGTTTATTATAAACAGAGCATTTACTTAAATATTTGTATCTATTAAAAGAATGTTAAACATAAAAATGTCTTAAAATATATATATAAAGAGGGAGAGAGGGTGGGATGGATAAATTGTCCTCTAAATTACACAAAAATGAAAATAAAAATGATATCACATTTTAACAGATATATTTAGAGGATAATTTATCCATCACCCCCTATATATATATATATATATAGATATATATATATATATATCGGGCGTGATGGATAAATTGTCCACTAAATTACACAAAAACGAAAATAAAACTGACATCTCATTTTAACAGATATATTTACCAAAATGACACAAAAATATCTTCAAATACAAAAAAAAAGTAAATTTATTCAATAAAATTGACATTCGTTTCAACCACCACTTCCAGTCAACTTTGGAATCCCCTGCAACTCTTCCAGATAGTCTCCTTGTTTAAGTTGTTAAATGTTGGCATAATCCTTGCCTTCAGTTCGTCTTTGGTGTGAGAAGAAGTTTTGTTGGTCTCTCGCTCAACACATAATAATCAAGGTGGTTGCAGTCTGGGGAGTTAGGTGGCCAGATTTAAGGTGTGATGTGATCAAAGAAATTGTCTGACAGCCATGACTGGGTCTTCCTACTTCTGTGGCATGGTGGTCTGTATTTATAACACCCGAGGAATAGATATATTTATATACATGCAATTATTTGTGCATTTATATACATTTTTTATCCTACACATTGCTCTCTCTCTCTCTCTCTCTATATATATATATATATATATATATATATATATTCATCCACATACAAGCCTATTTTGGTGTATCACAGTTAATCAGTGTGACTAGACATCTGATTGCACAAAAGAGAAAGGGAAATTTTAACATGTTATATATGGATGTATACAAATGCCAGCAGCCAGTGGGCTCAATTCATTAATGAAGTGTTGTGTGTTAATAGCAGCAGCAGCTACACATTTGAAATTGCTCTTTTCTCTACAGTGCTAGATCAACTACAGGGTGCTGTGGATAAACTGTCATCTAAATGAAGCAAAAATAAAAATAACACGGACATCTCATTTTAATAGATATATTTACCAAAATTATGCAAAAATTTCTTCAAATACTGTAGTGAAAGAGATAATCAGTTAACCCAAAAAAAAGTTTGTGTTTTGTGTGCGATCTGCTGAAGAAAAATTACCAAAAAGTAGTTAGCAGAAATCTACCTCAATGACTAGAAGCTATGCTAATGTTCTTCCCTCTCCTGAATGGAGTGACCAATCAGAAAATTCTCTCGATGAACAGAAGTTGTTGTTTTTCGCTTATAAAAGGAGATGATTTTTTTTGAGCTTGGTGGAACGAACACACATTGTTGTTGGATGTGTGACCCCATTTTGTCGTCTCTATGGCGTGTGTTGGACTGTTACATCGGACTATCGTGTGAACTGCGATTTGGCTACAAGTGTTGCAGCCGAGAAACAGAAGAAATCTATTGCAATTGCTACTATCAGTTGACAGTCTTTTTCTTTACTACAACAAGAGTAAACTTATTCAATAAAACCACGATTGGCTTCAACCATGGCCTCCAGTCAACTTTGGAATCTCCTGCAACTCTTCTGGACAGTCTCCTTGTTTAAGTTGATGAATGCTGCCATAATCCTTGCCTTCAGTTCTTCTTTGGTTTTACAAAGAATTTTCTTGGTCTTTCACTAAACTGCACTACACAAATAATAATCAAGATTGTAGAAATTGTCTGACAGCCATGACTGGGTTCTCCTGCTTGTGTGGCATGGTGCAAAGTCCTGTTGCTAGACATAGGGTCCTCCAGCAGCCACCCTCTTGATCTAGGGCAGCACTACTTCCTTAAGGGACTTGATATAGGCCTCCCTATTGAGTGTGAGGCCCTCACCAACAAGTTTGCACTGGAAGCTCCAATACAAACAATTTAGATATTTTGGGTATCAATCTAAGGATTCAGAAAGAGTTGGATGAGTCTAATGGTGATTATGAATGTTTGGTCACCCAGAAAACTCACTCTGATCATCTACCAGCTTGAAATACCGAGAATTCTAATTTAAGAAAAATGTACCTTCCAACAGGATTTAAATGTGCATCACTCTTTGCAGGAGAAACCGTTTTAGAACTGACGTGCTTTTAATCGACGCAGCTACAAAGATCATCCTTCTCGTTCAGATTCAAAAAGTTCATATCTGCTCAGTTTTGTATCTGAATGTAAAGAAAGCAATTTCTAAAGAAGTAATGGATTTTTATTTATTAATCTGAAAGATTTTTATCACTTTAGACATCATTTTTAGTGGATACCCATATTTGAGTAGATGCTCCATTTATCTATCTATCTATCTATTTCACTCTGTTTATCTATTTATTTCTGTCTGTTCATATCTGACTATTCATATATATCTCACTCTGTTCCTTCTATCTATCTCAGTCAGTTCATGTCTGTTTATATCTATCTATTTATTTATCTGTTCATGTCTGATTGTTCTATCTATCTCAGTTCATGTCAGTTTATATATCTCTATCTGTTTCATTCTGTTCATACCAATCTATGTATCAGTCTATTTCTGGCTGTTCATCTATCTCAGATTGTTCAGATCTATCTGCTATTTCAGTCTTTTTCCTATTTATCTATCTCAGTCTGGTCACATCTGTTTATATCTATCTATCTATCTATCTATCTATCTATCTATCTATCTATCTATCTATTTCAGTCTGTTTATATCTATCTATCTATCTATCTATTTAAGTCTGTTTATATCTATCTATTTCAGTCTGTTTATATCTATCTATCTCAGTCTGTTTATATCTATCTATCTATCTCAATCTGTTTATATCTATCTATCTATCTATCTATCTATCTATCTATCTATCTCAGTCTGTTTATATCTGTCTATCTATCTATCAATCTCAGTCTGCTTATATCTATCTATCAATCTCAGTCTGTTTATATCTATCTATCTATCTATCTAAGTTTGTTTATATCTATCTATCTATTGTATTTTCTATCTTATAATGACTATGATATTATATTCCTTTCTCATGAACACTCATCTCAGATTTTTCTTTCACTGTTATGAATGCTACCAAAAACCTTTACTTTCTCTTTCAAGCTATTTCACCTCTAAATAACTTGAGCATATATTGCAGCTGCGTGTCACATCAGAATGCTGCAAGACCCAAGACAACCTCCCCATTTAAATGATCAATTATTAATCAATTCGTCAATTATCCTTCACCTTGAAATAGATACTTGTCTGCCTCGAGCCAAAACAATCAGTTCCCAAGGTTAGTGTTTCATTTCCCTTTTATTATTGATGAGTGTTTGTCTCTCAATATTCAAATAGCCTGAAGTGGGAGTTGGCTCCCATGTTACAAGACTTGTAAAATTGATATGACCCCCTTTGCCTCTTGGGGACAACACAACTTGTCTGCATTGTGATTCTTATATTGAGTAAACAGGTCTCTTCTGCTGACAGAAAGACTTTTTTTCTTTTTATTGATAACATCCTGTCTTTATCGAAGATTCTATCAATATCTGCTGTCCTTTGGAAAATCGGTCACGGAACACACCTTCCCATAAACTCACACACAGTCTCCATCAGTCTTCATCTTGTCTGGCATCTACACCTACATGCGCATACTTTTTATGTGTTGAGTGGTGAAGATAATAAGACAATGTAAAATCTATAAATTACGTGTTTCGATGAAAGCATCTGCTCTCTCTGGCTTCTTCAGTTTAGAATGAAAACAACTCAAAACTTTATGCAAGGAAACATGCATTGGGTGGAACATTTAAGGATAAGTGAGGTACATAAATCAAATTGTCTCATTGTATCCATGGTCAAAGTCAAGACAGTGTCTGTCTGATTGTTTGTTTCATACATATATATATGTGTGTGTGTGTATATGTGTGTATATATATATGTGTGTGTGTGTGTATATATATGTGTGTGTGCGTGTGTGTGTGTGTATATATATATATATATATATATATATGTAGGAGTAGAGGTCCTGGTAGAGAACTGGCCCCCTGATTAATTTTTAAATTTCGGATTTATATAGGGTTGCATATATCGATGTTTTTATGGAAGTGGGAGGAAAAATTGTCATCTGGACACCACTCATACTTACGCAAACATACGTACACACCCATACACTCATTGATGTATGTAGACACACACACAAATGCTCACACAAACATAAACATATGTGAACAGCATGGGATTTGGCATATATACGTATATATGTGTTGTTGTGTACACACATATGCATTTGTTTGCTGTATTCAATATTGGATTGTGTAGCGAATATTTTTTTGATTGTTGCACTGTCAACATGCAGACCGTTTCTCTATTTTTGTTTGCTGAATAATGTTTTCTTGCATGTACATATATATGTATGATGGGGTCTATGTAAGACTATGATAGGTAAAAATTTCTATTATTTAAAATTTTTTAAGGCTGTTTTGTTATTATTTTAAGGCTAGTTATTTGCTTGTTTTTGGTGATTGTGCATATGTAAATGGTAGAAATTTCAATTTGTAATACTTATTAGTATTTATATGGTGGTATTAATTTTGCTGAGGGAGAGATAAGTAATTATAATTGTGGGCTGATATGTTAATGGTAATTGCGGACTAATACAGCAATAGTAATTGTGATGTGGTGGTAATGGTGATGGGGGAGCGGGTGATTATAATAATTGTAGTAGCAAATAGTTATTGTAAAGTGGTAGAAGTGATTAGTAATGGTGGTGGAATGGTAATAACAATAATTGTAATTATTATGATGGTAGTTTGAACTACAAAATAATTGATGGTATTATGGTGTCAGTGGTTTCTCTTTTCATGTTTATAGGGTCAATGGTGGTTTATTTCAGCTGACAAAAATATAAAATACTAAACAAACTCAGGCTATACCAGGGTAAAATAAAACTGACAAGTTTTTATTGGTCTTTTGAACAGGAGTAGAGGTCCTTGTAGAGTACTGACCCCTAGTTTAAAATTTGGTTTTATATATATATATATGTATATATATATATCTTGATTGGTCATTGTAGCTTAGGTAACAGCATTTCCCCCTATCAAGGGGTGTTGGGTTGATTTGAATCTTTATTTTATTCTACATTCAACATGATCACTTGATAAGACACTAGAAGTGTTGAAACAAAATGACTATTTTTGTAGTGATTTTATAACATCTTTATTTTTTATTTAAACGTTATTTTTAGTGGAAACTCATATTTGAGTAGGTGCTTCATTTATTTATTAGACAGAAGATTCTTTTTTTTTTTTTTTTTACCAGTTTGTGGACACAGGTTCAAATCCTGCCAAAGAGTGCAGATTTTTTCTTTAATAAAATTTCTTGAACATTTTGGCCAGTAGGCAAAAATGAATAAATATCCTGTTTAATAAATATATAGAGCATCTACTCAAATGTAAGTATCTATTAAAAATAATGTTTAAAGTGATAAAAATGATATGTATGTAAAATTTCAGTTAAAGTTACCTGTGCAAAACTGAAAAACATATTGACCAGACTGTTGTGATAAAAACAACAAAGATTAGGATACCAGTCTAATATGATCATCTTACTTATTATAAAACGCAGATTTTGTGTGTGTGTGTGTGTCTGTAACGTTTATATATTGGATCGAATTTCCTACATTTTTCAACCGATTTCAACAAAACTTCACAGGACTACATAAAATTACCTTGTGGTGGTTCTAACAGCGCCAAAAATGGGAAAAATATAATTGTTTTTGCACAAAATCAATTTGAAAACACGATTAAGAGACATCGTGAAAATGGAAGGGGGACAACTCACATAGAGTTGTTTGTGTGTGTGGGTTCCTTTAAATATGGGAGCGAATTTCCTATATTTTTCAGCCGATAAAACAAAACTTCACTTTTTTTTTTTTTTGGCAGGTAGTGTTTTTTATTCTCTTGCACACTTTTTTCTTTATTTTTAACATTCAGAATGCTTTAAAAATTCCATACAAGACAATTATTTATAATAAAATTTTTCAATCGATAGACTCATAATGATTGAAAACAATGTTTTTGTTTGAGTTTGACCAATTTGTAAAAAAAAAAAAAAAACTAATTAAGACATGCGTGTCCGTCAACCTAAAACAACAATAATCTTTGTCAATTTTATTTTTCAGTCTTTATGATGGTGGATACTTGATCTATCTCTTACTGTTATGTCCCCGGGCAACGCCAGGCTCTACTGCTAGTTATTATTATTTCCCTCTGAATTTCAGTTCTTATTCCGAACATAGAATTCAGTTTCAATTTTTAATTTCTCTATTTTGTTTTCATTATATAGATGTCATGTGTTAACTGCATTGTATATCTCTGAGTGTGTTTAATTCCTGAAATGTTAAAATCATTTATAAATTGGGTTTCTCTGTATATTGTATAATAAATATGAGAGTTTCTTCAAAAATTAAGGTGGAATTCTGGAATTCTTTGTTATATTATCGGCCAATATTTGGATCTTGCATTCTTTTTCTTTTTATTCTATGACAACTTGTGTCTGGGTGGGGGGGAGCTATTTTTCATGTTTATTTGTTAAGATTCCTTTCAGGTATTTTCACCATAATTACTAGTGTTCATTCTCATCTTTTTTTGTTTTAATTGAAATAAAATTAATGATTGTTTTTATGAATTCAGATATTTATATTGATATAGAGATATTTATAAGAATTTCCTTTTCATTTTATATACAGATTAATATCCTCATCTTTGTTGTTATTATCACAATGTTTTGGCTTTCTGGTATGAGGATTTATCATTAGTTACATTATTTACAATCAGATTAATATCCTAATCTTGAATGTTATTATCACAGCGTTTTGGCTTTCTGGGATGAAGAATTATCATTATTTCCATTATTTACAGTCAGACTAATATCCTCATCTTTGTTGTTGTTTTCACAGCGTTTCAACTTTCTGGGATGAGCAATTATCATTATTTCTGTTATTTACAGTCAGGCTTATATCCTCATCTTTGTTGTTGTTATCATAACATTTTGGTTTTCTGGGACAAGGAATTATTATTTACAGTCAGTCTAAAATCCTTGTCTTTGATGTCATTATCACAATGCTTTGGCATTCTGGGATGAGGAATCATCATTATTTACATTATTTACGATCAGACTAATATCCTCATCTTTGTTGTTATTATCACAATGCTTTGTTTTTCTGGGATGCGGAATAATCATTATTTAAATTATTTACAGTCAGATTAATATCCTCATCTTTGTTGTTATTATCACAATGTTTTGGCTTTTCTGGGATGAGGAATTATCATTATTTTTATTATTTACAGTTAGACTAATATCCTCATTTTTGTTGCTGTTATCACAATATTTTAGCTGTTGTGTCCTCTGGCCATCATCAGCCGTCTGTGTGTGTAACCTTCAGGGTATTTATTTGTCCACATTACATTTTCTTGTTTTCATTTCATGCTGCTCAGTTATTGGTATGAGTCTAAATTTGAACCACCTGCACCAGAGCTTAAACTCACAATTACTCTTTCACTAAATTCATAAGCTAACACTTTAATTTAATTGTCTTATCTTGTGGGACAGTCCTAAGTCTAGAACTTGTGCCTTAAAGCTGCCTGTTGCTGATGTGCATTCACTATCATGTTAGGCTTACTGAAGTCACCTTTAAAGACTGATTGATTCCTCATGTCAGACTCATTAAACATAAAAAATGAACAGGAGAAGAATTGAAACACTCAATGGATATTAACAAGCCACCACAAAATCTCTCATGCAATTTCCATGGAGATTAAGTTAGTTGAAGTTTTCTCATTGAATATAAATCACGTCTTGTATCACCTGTCAACACCTACAGTTTTCATGTGATGCTGATGTTTATCTGAAATTCCTTTATTCAAAATTCTAGACATAAACATTGTCAAGATGCTAACAAAATAGCGAATTTCAACTTCAAAACTCATTCTAAAATGAAAATAACTTCACATTTGAAAAAATAACCAGAAGCTACAGAGCTTACCCCAAGGGACTTTCCTTTTCAAGGATAAAAAATCTCAGATCTGGGAAGATTTCATTCATGTCTTTTGGTGGTTTATAAAAATTATCACCTTTTAATAAATTTTCTACTTTTAAATATTTAAACTCAATCTTTTTCTGAATGTTTGCATTTATATATATATTTATATATATATATATATATATATATATATATATATATATATATTTAAATTGGTATCATCCCATGCAAAGCAGTAAAACCACTAAGACACAGGGGGTTATTGGGTGTGGAAGAATTAGGAACAGAAACATTAATAATGAATGGGAAGAGAAAAGAGTAATCAGGAGGACAGTAGATAGCGATTGACATTGCATTTAAATATTTGAAGATTAAAGTTGGTTGGAAGTTCCACAAGGAAGGCAGTAAAGCCACTAAGACACAAGGGGTTACTGGGTGTGGAAGAATTAGGAACAGAAACATTAATAATGAGCAGGAAGAGGAAAGAGTAATCAGGAGGACAGTAGATAGTGATTAACATTGCATTTAAATATTTAAAGATTAAAATTTGCTGGATAGCATGGAGCCTGAATGGAGTTTCACAAGTAAGGCAGCAAAGCCACTAAGACACAAAGGGTTACTGGGTATGGAAGAATTAGGATGTAGTAATAGTAGGTGTTGTGATGAAAGAAATGACTTACCCCGGAGATTGAAATGAGCATGGACATGTCTTGCATGCAAAGTGCTGAAAAGAAAATATGGCCGCTGTTGGGGGTGCAATTTATGAGTGCTTGTCTTATCTCTAAGAGATGGGATTTGCACATATGCAAATTCTGGCCTGCTTGAGGAGACATAAAAAGCGGGATGCTAAGAGTGACAAAAATGTTTTCTTTTTTGGGTGGATTACATTTGCTAGTCTGACGAGTGGATTGACAGGAAAAAAAGTTGAAGGAGATGTGACTGACTTTGTCAACTGAAAAGTGCCTAGTATGTGGTGGCGAAGAAATAGAGCCCCAAAATCTATTTCCTTTAAGCGAGTGAGGAAGAAGAAGAAGAGTCAGTCTGCCAGTGAATGCCGCACTTGATTTTTTTTTTTTTTTACCCTCTCATTTATTTTTTTCTTCATAGGAACAGAAATATTTTTTTTTAATGAGTATCACTCCAAGCCAGGCAGTAAAGCCACTAAGACACAAGGGGTTACTGGGTGTGGAAGAATTAGGAACAGAAACATTAATAATGAACAGGAAGACGAAAGAGTGACAAAAATGTTTTCTTTTTTAGGCGGATTACATTTACTAGTCTGACGAGTGGATTGACAGGAAAAAAATAAGGTGAAGGAGATGCGACTGTCAACTGAAAAGTGCCCAGTATGTAGTGGCGAAGAAATAGAGCACCAAAATCTATTTTCCTTGAGGTTTTTTTGGACATCAGCTGCAATTTTGACCTTGTTGGACTGATCAGCCTTATTGTGACACTATTTGTTACTGGTAAATGATAAGAAAGATTAATGAATAGCTTGAATGGCATACCAATAAACTCCTGTGGGATAGATGGAAAATTTTGATTCTCAAAAGGACCAATAATCAGATGCCTGGCAGAGAGAACAACATTCAACTATGACAAGTCATAGGGCAAGATCTGTTGACATTGGTTTATGACATACAGCTAAAAATACAGGATGTGAAAAGTGCAGGGAGAAAATTGAATAGGATTTAAAATCATAATTCAGAGATAAGAATTCTCTTGCAGAGTGATCTTTGATTAACCCCAAAAGGCATAGACAGCCAGCTAGAATTGTGTGTCAGTTTTGGACAATGGAACATGTGGAGATGATGTAGAAAGACTTTTTGGATAAGTAACAAACTTAGAATTAATCTTTTGTTTTCAGCTCAAGGCAGTCAATAACCCTTAATTGGAGAGTGGCTGAAGTGGTAGGTGCAGATGAGACACCAAGGAAGGTGGAGAAGCTACCCATGCCCAACGAGGAGCATTAGTGGGAGATGGTAATAAGAGGAAGTGGAAGTTATGAGGCAGAGTAATGCCTGTAACCATCACCCGAGGAAGAAGAGAATTCCCAAATATTATGAAGTAATTTAATTCTCAGGACCTAAAACAATGAAGATGTCAAGAGGAGGAAATACTGAATTCTCCACCTGCACTGTGCCCCATGCTAGATTAGGTGAATGTCAAATCATACGAATGCCTCGAAGCAAGAAATCAGAGATCATCCCGAGAGTTTGTTCCAGCCACTGGATGCAAGACACCCTACGTGACTGCCTATGAGAACCTCCAACATCAACCTTGTGCTAAACTTTACCAAGTCAGCAAAACAAACTTTACCAAGTCAACAAATCGTCACATCTGACTTAGAAGCAGGTTGGGCCAATAATTGTCTGCATTCAAATTCTTAGACTGTAAATGAACTGTTGTATGAAGGACTTTATATAAAACAAGTATTTATTATTTTTATTTGAGTGTTATTTTTTTTGCGTCTTCACCCTACATGGACCAGCCCAATATGACAATACCGATGACAATTTGATCTCGGGCACCTTACTGTTTCTGTTAATATATTTGTTTAACTCAATTCCTCTCTTTGTGTCTTTATTTCTGGCCCTAACAAAGCCACAACAGAAAATTAAGAATTTAAAATTAATACTATTATAGAATATTAGTATAAAAAAAAATTAATTAGTAAAAGTTTTAATACTAATAACACATCTAAAATTATTTTATATTTATATCAAATTATTATTATTAAAATTAATAAGTTACTTACACATGGATTTTTACCTGTATATATATATATATATATATATATATATCCAAATAAAGAGAATTAACAGACAGATTAAGAAGTGCTAGATACAACACAGAGGAAAATAAAAAAAAAATTTAAAAAACAAGAATTTGTAAGTCCTTAAATGACCTGTGTCTGCATGAAAAGCTGCATAATTATGAAAATTCCTAAAAATAATGACCTCCTAAATCAGTGAAATGAATTAACAGTAATTTGTAGGCATTGTATAATGTTTACTTTAAAATATAGTTAACAGAATTATTCATTAAAAAAAACTTATGTATTTCAAGTATATAACCATTATTTTATTAATATATAATGGTCCATATAATAGTTATTTAATTCTTTGATTTTTTTTAACTTTAATATCACTATGTTTTATTGCCCATTCAACATAATAAGTATTGTATTTTGGGTTCAGAATAATATAAAAATGATTTAATCACACTAGAGGCCCTTTTAAGATAGTTCTCAAGTATATAAAAAAAATTTTTAAATCATGAAATTCTTTAAAATTAACCTTTTGTTAAATATATATCTCTGTCTACTTCACTATATCTTAAATTTATATTCGTAACCTGATGCTGTCTGTGATGACATTGCCTTAAAAGTGTCAATTCATCAAGATATGAATCAATAACTCACCTACCTCTAACTTTCAACCTATTTTTTCACTTTTCTATTTTAGCTTTGATCCATCTTTTGATTGGTTAACCAAGACATACCCACAAAATTTTAGAATCTTGTTCCCCCCTCCTTTTTAACTCTCAAATAAGCTACCAAATTATTTTCTGATTTCACAAGTAAATCATTTTCATAAATAAGTTACCCAACATTACCTGATGATGGAACAGTTTTTAAGTTCCGAAACAGAAATTTTTGTGTGGTGATGTAAAATATTTTATAATAAAAATATTATTATAATATATATATATATATATATATATATATATATATATATATATATATATATATATATATAATTTTTTCTTAAAATATGATTCCAACACCCTACATAAAAGAATCTCATGTTTCAAAACAAGAGCCGAAAACTTCAATATAATTATTTGAATTAAATTGAATTAAAAGTAAGCTCTGTTCCATCTTCAAGCGAAATTTTTTTTTTTTTTTTGAAGATGGAACAGAGCTTACTTTAATTCAATTTAATTCAAATAATTATATTGAAGTTCGGCTCTTGTTTTGAAACATGAGACCTCTTATGTAGATGTTGGAATCATATTTTTAAATAAATAATTATATTTATATCTACTTTTTATATCGAGCACTATTTTTTGTAAAATAATAACAAAAATACCAAAGAACTTTGGATTATTTACCTAACAAGTTCTTTCTTATTTTTAAATTTCATATATTTTCACACACATACACACATTTTATATATATATATATATATATATATATGTATATATAAACAATTTAAGATATAACTACAATATATGAATGAAGATAAAAGGACAACTTATCTTAGCTGACATGTTTCATCCTCTGATGGACTTTATCAAGGCAAATGTGAGGATTTTATTTTTTTTAAGTATTTCTAAAAAAAGTAAACAAGAAAATGTTATTTTTTCAAAATTTTAAATCTAAGAGATGCTCATAAATATTCAGACTAACCGAAAACTAAAGGTAAATTATGGAAGATGGTAAGTGACATAATTTGATATTTAATAAACAAAATAACTGTCATTAATTCAAAAGCACTGTTTGGGCTTTGTTTGATCAGGACATCTTTCATAGCTGTGTTGGGCTAAGACACATCAGATATAATGACAGTTTTGCCTAGGGGGTACAGATTTGAATCCTGCCAGAGGATGCATATTTTTCTCACAAGATTTCTTGAAATATTCAAGCCAGTAGATGTAAATAAATAAATATGCTGTTTAATAAATAAATTAAAAAAGCTACCAAAGTATTTGTATCCATTTCAAAATTAACTTTTAAATAAAATAAATTAGAAATCTGTCAGATTTAATCCATTTCCTATAGTCAAGGTGTGCACAACAATTAAAATGAAAAAAGAACAAAGAATAAAAAGTTTGATAATACGAATGACAGTTCTAATATTGCATTAGAACAAAAGATTTTATTAAGTTTATCCAATTAAATTGAGAAGCAAAATTAATGAGCTTGATCTTGGAATTGGTAATAGTTTCAGGATGTTCATGGATCTGAAGAGCCAGGAATAAAAGAAACATCTTGAAGCAACTGCTTGCTTTAAACTTTAAAAATTTGCTTTTTTTTTAATTTAGCACCCTGCATCATGTATAAATATTACTTCCTCTTTTACTGTATATGGAATCCCCACCTCAAAATATAGTGTTTTATATATTAGTTCTATATATTTGAAATTGCAATAGCCTGGCTTTCAATTTCAGTCAAGATTGCTTTAGGTGCTGCCATAGAAGGTTATGACTGTACAACCAAGAAATTCATATCCAAGTTACACAGAGTGCTAACGTTTTTAAAATTATCCAAACTTCCCTAGGGATTTTGATATATCCAGAATATTTGACCTTTGACTATTAGGATATTAATTCCCCCCACCCCCATATCTATTTGAAATGTGATGGAAGAAGATTTTAGGGATAATATATTCAAATGCCTTTTTCCTCTATCAAATACAGAGTTTAGCTAATTTAACATGTTATTCAGTTACCCTTAAGAAATAAAGTTAATTTATAATAAAGGAGTCAGCAAATGTAGAAGGCTTATTATCATGAATCCATTTGACATTTATTCATAAGGATTAATTCAGCTATTGCAGTCATCTATGAGATAATCCCTCATTGTTGGCCAAATCCTCTATCATAATTCAAGGATTGATTATCCCTGCATTCTTCATAAATCCAGCCATTCAACAGTTTCATATTTAGAGAATCTTTATAAAAAAATTTTCTTGAAAGAATCTCTCCATTTTTTTGAATTAGTGTCATTCATTTTGGAATCTACTGGTTTTTATTGGGAGTTAGTTTCATGAAATATGAGTCCATATCTTGGATGCAATAGTCACCATATTTATTGGTCAAAGGAATTATCATTATTATGAGCTAATTTACTTGTGTTGATGTCAAAGTGTCAGTGGATTTGACAATCATCTTGATGGCCAAAATCACATGAGAAATAAGATGAAAGAAATTCGGACAACTTAAGACTATGCATGCTAGATGCAATCATCAGGCCTGATGATGAGGTATAACTAACTTTGAAAAGAATTGTCTCAACCATCTGAGAGAATTAAGAATTAACACTAAATCTCAGGCTAATACATCAGCCCATATGCTAGTCAACCTTTCCCTTGCAGAATTGGTGTCTCATATGAAAGATGACATAAAAACTAAACTGAATGACACTCATATGTTGAAAACAACAGGAGAGTCCATCATCATTATATATATATATATATATATATATATATATATATATATATATATATATATTCAAGCATGTCTTGTTGAATAATCTAGACATATCTGTCTATTTTAATCCTTTCAAATTCATGGATCAATTTCTTAATGTTACCATTAAAAACGTTAAGGTAGGTACTGTAGTTTTTCTCATTCCTTTTTTATTTTCTCCAAGTACTTTCAATCTCATCAAAGATTATCTTTGTGGTGAATTGCTAAGACAAAAACTAATGTCATACAGAGTTGTGAATTTTTTTTTTGTAAATAAGCATGAAACACGCTCTGTTGATTCAAAAGTTAACATTATCAAGGGAGGTAACTTGATTTATGTTTATAAATTTTTTTTTTTTAATTACAATTTAAGTATTTAAAAAAATAAAACTAATTATATACTATACTAAATTTAATATGACCAACATAATCATCCACAATAATTCTTCTCTGTCAACTAATGTTTTGTATAAGACCAACATTGTATATCAATTTAAATGTGCTTTGGAGACTGTAAAAAAGTGAATATATATGTTGATTTCACACCAACAACATTATTGAGGAGGCTTACATTACACATGGCAGATTCAAGTTCCATAGCCCAACTTTAAAGGAACATTCCTGCCTACATTCACTCTTTAGATAAATATTAATTGGCAATACAAGTATACTCCACCATGAAAATAGAAAACAAAAACTTCAAATTCTTGAAAACCTCTATATAAGAAAATTACAAACAACACTAAATAAAATTAATTATGTGTTTAGGAGCAAGGTTTTAAAATATCTATGACAGCAAGGTTTTAAAATAGCTAAATTGTAACTTTTAAAAAAATAACAATTATAACAGCAATGTTTTTAAATACTTAAATTGTAAATCTTTAAAAAATTTACAAATATAAATTAAGTTACCTCTCTTGATGACCTTAAACATTTGAATCAACAGAATGTGTTTCATGCTCATTTACAAAAAAATTCACAACTATTTATTACATTAGTTTTTGTCTTAGCAATTCACCCCTTAAGATGATCTTGGATGAGACTGAAACAACTTGGGGAAATAAAAGGAATGAGAAAAACTATGGCACCTTCCTGAGTTTAATGGTAACATTAAGAAATTGATTTGTGAATTTAAAAGGGTTAAAATAAAAATAAATAGACATAATATGTCGAGATTATTCAACAAAACATGCTTGAATGAAGATATGCTGCCTAAATATACATTATATATATATATATATATATATATATATATAGTCATCCACAGACAGACTGTTTCGGTTTATTACAGTTCATCAGTCTGGCTAGACATTTGCTTGTCTCAAGCCAGGATTAAAACCTGACTGATTTGGCATCAGTTGTAGATTCTACCCCTGAGCTATCAACGTCCAATATATATATATATATATATATATATATATATATGTGTGTGTGAAGTGCATTCAAAAAGTATCCAACTTTATTTTTTCTCACCAAAACTAATGCTGTGTGGGCAAAATTCTTTGTGTTCTCTTCCTGTGGTAGGTCATGTCATTTTCTAGCTGTTATGCATCGAGCACAGACATATAGTTTTATTACTTTGTCGTAATTTATATGGTAAAAACTCAATATCTGCATTACATATTATCTAATTCTAGGTTATTTCACTCTTCAGCTTTAACTAATTTGCATATTGATTTTAAAAATGTTTATTTCATTAATTAACTGTCCTTTGTTCGAGGTTCTTTCATTCAAGGATTGTTTTGATTTTCATATCAAAAATAGTTCTATCTAGAAATATTATCTTATATAGTGCAAAAAAGTGTTTGAAATTTGTATTTTACTTGGCTTTCAACAAGTAGGCATTTGTTTGTAAAACTTTCCTTTACTATAACAAGCCAATTTATGAATGAAATGTTCAAGTAGTGAATATATCTTACTTTGCAAAGCAACAGCAAGTGGGCAAAGCCTGCTAGTATATGATAAAATATAGTTCTAAGGTATGCTATATCTATGGTTTAAAGTGCTCAATATCAAAGAAAGACTTTTACTATGTCTTAAAAATCAAAAACAAAAAATAAATAAATAAAAAAATAAGAAATAACAAAATAAATAAATAATATAAAATAAATAAGTAAACAAGTTAAGTAAATAATAAACAAATTAAGATACTACAACTGAACACTTAAACTTAAGTAAACATATTAATAAAAATCAACAACAAATAATAATGTAATCAATTATAAATAACAAACTACACAATAAAATAGCCACAAAATGCAGTCAGATCCCCAAATATTTCTACAGAATAATTTGAAACCTAACCATTACTCCCCGCCCTGCAATAACCATTAGGCTAATAGACCTGTTTATAATTAACCATTGATCAACATATATAAACAGTTGAGCCAAAGCACAATGAGTGTGTGTGTGTGTGTGTGTGTGTGTGTGTGTGTGCAAATATATAGAAAAATAGGAAAGAACCATTAGTTTAATAATCTGAAGTTTTTAGTATGTTTGTTTTTATTTTTAAAAAACAGTGCTCAGAACACAAGTAGAGCCTAAATTATATATTTTTTTAAAAATAACTATAATATATAAATATATATATATAATTATTATTCATAAAAAAATTATAACATAAGTATGTTATAAAATCACTACAAAATGGCTATTTTTTTGTAGTGATTTTATAACATACTTATGTTATAATTTTTTTATAAATAATAATTATATCTGCTCTACTGTATTGAGCACTCTTTTAAGAATAGTAATTGTTGGTTATTGGAATTCATTACGTATATACCAATTATATACTTGGAGATATATATATATATATATATATATATATATATATATATATATATATATATATATATATATAAAGACGATGAGACAAAGTATTAACAAAAACTTTTGATGGAGAGCAGGAGAGCAATGTGAAGTCTCTTTGGCTTCCTAAGTTTAAACTAAAAGACAATACTGTGTGGTGGAGAAAATGACTTAGGCTCCCGGATAAGTGTGAATCATAAATCAATTTAATTAATCCTAGCTTATCACCTCTTAATGTCAAGATTTGCAGAGTGTCTATCAGCCTGTGTGTTTGTTTTATCTATATCTGTATTAGACCCATTTATACATATTTACACTCACACACACACATACATATATATATTGTATATATTTAGGCAGCATATTTTCATTCAAACAGGTTTGGTTAAATAAATTAGACATATCATGTTGATTAATTTTCGCTGTGATCCTTTCAAGTTTGCAGATTAATTTTTTGGTAGATTTAGTACTTGAGAAAATAAAAACTATTTCAAAGAAAATTTGGTATTTTTCTTACTCAATTTTCTAAATCTACCAAAAAATTAATCCGTAAACTTGAAAGGATCACAATGAAAACTAATCGACAGGATATGTCTAAATTAATTAACCAAACTTGTTTGTGTGTGTATATATATATATATATATATATATATATTTCTGAGATGAGGTACCATGTACACTATTTACATTATTCGGACTATTGTTGTCATCTTTGTTGCCATATTTATTACACAATGTTTTGGCCATTCTTCAGGTGGTTGGAATGTTGCTCACTGGGGTAGACTGTTCTAGTTCCATATCAGTTATCAGTTATCTCCCATTAATTCCCCTCTCCACTTCTCCACTGCCTTAACCGGGGTTTGAACTCACTGGAACTAACTAACACCTTTATCCACTGTGCCATGTGTCCTTGAGGACATCTGTGTTTGAATTTCTGGGTATTATAAACCTAATGTCTTCAACAACCATTTTTTACCAGTGCTCATATTGTAGTTTTTGCTGTTATCATTTTATGTTTTTACCAGAACTCATATTGCAATTTTTGTTGTTATTATTGCTTTTTTTCTGGCACTCCTTATTACTGGTTCCCATATTGTATTCACTTCTATGCTTGGTCGGCTCAGGAGATTTTTGTGGCCTAGCATATGTGCTGATTCCTTAAGTTTATGAATTTTCCAATGATGTTCTTTGTCTATAATCTCAACTTGATCCCACAGAGGGTGGTGATCTCCCTTTTCTCACCATATGTGATCAGCCATATTTTTCCACTTTCACTAGCTCTTTGGTGTTCTTGAAGCAGCCCCAAAAAACTGGGATAGGCAGGTACAAGGGGAGGACAACAACACTCAGAAAACAGTCTGCCTGCCTTATGTGAAGGGGTTATCAGAGAAAATATAAAGGATCTGCAGTCCATATAACATCAGGACAACCTTCAAAAGCAGGCCAACACTATGCAGATATCTCTCCAGAGTAAGACCCCACCCCACAGAGGAGAGCATGACTAAAAACTGTGTGTATGCCATCCCATGCAGCTGCAGAAAGAAATATAAAGGGGAGACATGAGATTTCTTGTTCCTTGTGAGAAGTGGAGAAATCTTTCTTTGAGAAACCTAACCAATGGAAAAACTACTCACAAATTTTGCTGCAGAAGACACATACCATTCCTAGCAATTTGACACTCAGATTTCTCATTCCATCTGTGAACAAGCAAAGAAATCAATGTCTATGAAACATCTACTCAAGGGGAAAACTCTGTTAACTGGGAAACTGAACTCTTTTTTGCATAAAATACCATTATTTTGCAATCTCTTTCAAACACAAGTAAAAGCTGTTGAACAGTTATTTAAGCCCTGGATTTGTTCATTCCAATCTATACCCTGCTGAGCAGACACACACACATACACAACTAAGAAAAATTCCTACAATATATAGAGACATTGATGGAATAGTTCATACATACCTTTTCACCCCTCCAGAATAATACACTCTACCACAAATTTACCTATTACCCAATCAACACCTTAGTTCCAGTGAACTAGACTTTTCATTGGCTCAAACTGTAGCAAATTCCTGTGAAAATATCTTTTCGCGCCTAGCCGTTTTGAGCTGATTCCTACTTCCAGAACTAAATAAAAGGAAGTGTTCAGATCGATTGAAGGCAGTCAGAATTTCATCCTGGAGAAGTGCCAAACGAATCCACGCCAGTCAAAATCATAACCAGCTACATTTTTGTTGTGCAAATTTCTCTGACTCAACACACGCAGCATTTCGCTCTACCAGGAACAATTTCTTACAATACTAAAAAGTGATAATAACTCACTACTAACAAGTATTTGTAAATATTCAATCAAATATCTAAACAACTAAAGGTACACAACTCATACCAGTTTTGGACAATAATTCAAACAAACACACACATACACACTACTAACTGAACTGCCACAAAAGACATTCTTTGTACGTGAACAATCACTTAGTTTAATTTCACACACAAATCTTAACAGTTTCATGCACATTGAAATTTCACTCAAATACACTACATAAATCACCTCAACCATTCAAACTTGTTCAACAACCTTTGATTCATTTGTGTATTTTTATCCTATATAAATCCATGTTATTGTTATATCTTTAACTATGTTGTTTTCGCTCTGATTTATTTTGAATGATTTGTCTTCAATACTCATGCTTCTAAATTTGTTGTGGATGAATGTTTAAGAACACCAACATCATTAACCCTATCGATAAAATAACCTTCTGATACCTAAGACACATTCGCCAGTCTGCAACAAGATCAATGAAAAACTTCACATTTTGAGATACACAAGAGGGAAATGGTGGAGAGACACCAATCAAGATTGTTTTCTATGCAGATCATGTTAACCAGTCATCCATATCTATATTTGCTGAAATGCACTCAGTTGATTTGTTTCGATGAGTATAAAGACCTGATGTTGGCAGTGGAAATAATTTTATTGAAGACCACATTTCTTTTCATGACTGGAATTGTGAAAGAATGCAACTCTGCATTAATGCAGTTTGTCTCCACAGAAGTTTGATCTTCGTGTCAGCTGACACTTTTGATTTTTCTTTCCTTTGGCTTCACTTGAGAGAGTTATTAGCCATTTGATCTGAGTTACTGCCACAGGTTTCAGAGAACCTTCAAATGAAAACTGACATCAGTAATATTAGCAATAATATTAATTTTAATTTATTGGATTGGACTTTGTCTGCTACTATTGAGTTAATTTCCAACGCTTCATCTAAGACATTCAGACAGCTTAAAACTATGACTACTTGGTGGAAAAGCAAGAGAAATAAGATGAAAGAAATACTAGTCAAAAATGAATAATAATTGCCAAGGCTTCATCTAAGAAATTCAGACAACTTAAGACTATTACTACTTGGTGGAAAGGCAAGAGAAATAAGATGAAAGAAATACTAGTGAAAAATGAATAATAATTGCCAAGGCTTCATCTAAGAAATTCAGACAACTTAAGACTATTACTACTTGGTGGAAAGGCAAGAGAAATAAGATGAAAGAAATACTAGTGAAAAATGAATAATAATTGCCAAGGCTTCATCTAAGAAATTCAGACAACTTAAGACTATTACTACTTGGTGGAAAGGCAAGAGAAATAAGATGAAAGAAATACTAGTGAAAAATGAATAATAATTGCCGATGCTTCATCTAAGAAATTCAGACAACTTAAGGCTATTACTAATTGGTGGAAAAGCAAGAGAAATAAGATGAAAGAAATACTAGTGAAAAATGAATAATAATTTCCAAGGCTTCATCTAAGAAATTCAGACAACTTAAAATTATATATATATATATATATATATATATATATATATATAATCTTTTGAGAGAAAACCCAGATAATTATACAGTGTAACCTTAATAAGAGACCCAGATATGAGAAACCCGGATATAAGAGAGATTTTCTCTGGTCCCAAATTAGAGCCTGTGTTAATGTATATAAAATAAACCAAACCCGGATATAAGAGACTTCTTCTCTGGTCCCGACAACTCTCTTATATCCGGGTTACACTGTATATTGATACAAATATTATTTTGTGTTGGTGTACTTGCTTGAGTTGCTATCTGACAATTTGGCTCAAAAAATTGTTTCCGTAATGGAAAAAATGGATGCAGGTTCGATTCCTGTCAGATGGACAAATTTTCTTTCAGTAGGACTTCTCAGTTTTGTTATTAATTCTACTGTTTAATAAACTAAACAAATAGCAACTGTTATGTTTATGTATATGGTAGCACAAGAGTACAAATGAAATAAGAAGTGGCACAAGTGAGGCAGGAGGATAAGAAGTCAAAAATGTATGTTTGTGGATACTTATTCTGTTCTTACACTTATAATCAGAAAGAGACAATTGAAATTCCTAGGATACATAATGAGGAAGGAGAACTTGGAGAATTTAACACTCACAGGGACAGGTAAATGAGGCAAAGGGAATCAGTAAATCACCTTCTAATGTATTTTTGTAAATGGATGACAAAGTGGGAATTGGGAGGAAAGATAAGGAGACAAACATTGCTTAGAGCAACAAAGGTCAGGAAGCTGTGGAAAGTCATGATCGACTACATCCTGAAGAGGCATGTGACATAAAAGAAGAAATTCTTACAGCTGGAAATTACTTGAATAACAGATCAGGTTATCAGGAATATCCTTGTAGGTTTCTGGCCTTTTACGAAATGCTTTCTTTCAGAGGAAGGAATAATTGTAATCATACTTTTCTGGTTAGCATTTAAACCTACACTACAATAGCAACAAACAAAAATCTGGTGTAGGAAAATATTTATCAAATGAAAAAAAAAAAAAACTTAATAAAATTGTCTTATTGCTACATCAGGTAAAGCTGTAACTTTTGACAATGTCACTATTCACTTAATCAATAATCAAAAATTTTCTGCTAATTTAAAAAAGAAAATCCTTTCAGAGATTTTATTCAAGAAAGATGGCAACAAATGTTTAATTTCCGACTAAGGAATATCTGAAGAACACTATCATGAAAATGGTTCTGAGGAATATGTTTATATGTTTACTTTGGAATTTCTCCCTTTGGTGTCAGTGATCAGTATTCAGCCATTCAAACTGCTTCTTCACACAATCAGCTGCTAAGAAGATACTTTCCTGACCACTTAACCTGTTCCATTATCTTTCTGTTTTATGCAAAAAAAAAAAAAAAAATGGCTCAGATTGCTATCTGTTAAAAATTGTACATTTGCACATTGAACATTTGGGAATTGCTGTTAAGTTTCAATTAAATAGAATTCCTGACACCCCTCACATTTCTTCAAATATTTAAGTATATCTCTTCATGGGACAACTGTGGAGAAAATTGTGAAAATGGCTTACCTTGGAAACGTGTGCGAATCTGTGCAGTGTGCAAACTCCGGTCCTCCCAACGGTAAAAGGAACCAAAATGGTGGCGCCCATATTTTATGCCGGGCGGTCTCGGTTAGTTAACGCAAAATCTCGTTGTCTCGTCATTCGCATGCAAATCGTGGTCGGTCCTCGGCTGTATAAAGCAGGCTCGTTTTGCTGTTTGGGAGAGAGTTTTCAGCTCGTGAGAAGGTTGGACGTGCAACACCGGTTTCTTTGTTCCTACCTGCTATCATCAGTAGAGTTGTTGCGTTACCTCCCACAACAACACTGACAAAATGACACTTTGACACAATGAAAAGTAGCCTGCCTGCAGCATATATAACAGAGTTAATTTATTTTTCCCTCAAAATAACTCAAAATATAGCCATTAAAAGCTAAATCCATGGCAACAAAAGTGAGTACACCCCTTAGGAAAAGTTGTCAATCTTAACATACAACATGTCAACTGTCAATATTTTGTGTGGCCACCATCATTATTCAAAACTGCCTTTACTCTCCTGGGCATGGAGTTTACCAGAGCTTCACAGGTAGTCACTGGAATGCTCTTCCACTCCTCAATAATGACGTCGCAGAGCTGGCAGATATTTGAGACTCTGCACACCTCCATCTTCTGCTTGAGGATGGCCCAAAGATGTTGGGTTCAAGTCTGGAGACATACTTGGCCAGTCTATCACTTTTATCCTCAGCCTCTTCCGTAAAGCAGTGGTTGTCTTAGATGTGGGTTTGGGGTCATTGTCATGCTGGAACACTGCTCTGCGACCCAGTTTCTGGAAGAAGGGGATCATGCTCTGCTGCAGTATTTCACAGTACATGTTGGAGTTCATGTTTCCCTCAATGAAATGTAACTCTCCAATACCTGCAACACTCATGCAGCCCCAGACCATGACATTCTCACCACCATGCTTGACTGTAGGCATGACACACTTATCTTTGTACTCCTCACCTGGTCGGCGCCACACATGCTTAAGGCCATCAGAACCAAACAAATTAAATTTTGTCTCATCATAGGACATGGTTCCAGTAATCTATGGGCTTGTTGACATGTCTTCAGCAAACTGTTTGCGGGCTTTCTTGTGTATTGCCTTCGAAGAGGCTTCCTCCTTGGGTGATAGCCATGCACACCAATTTGATGTAGTGTGTGGCATATGGTCTGAACACTAACAGGCTGAATCCCAATCTCTTTAATCTCTGCAGCAATGCTAACAGCACTCCTACGCCAATCTTTCAAAGAAAGCATTTGGATGTGATGCTCAGCATGTGCGCTCAGCTTCTTTGGACGACCTACCCGAGGCCTGTTCTGAGTGGACCTTGCTCTTTTAAAATTCTGTATGATCTTAGCCACTGTGAATACAAATTTGAATACACCTGCTTCCCATGAACACATAGGCATAGTTACACTAATGAGTCACATGACATTTTGGAGGGAAAATGAAAAGCAGTACTCAATTTAGACATTTAGGGGTGTAGTTTCTTAGGGGTGTACTCACTTTTGTTGCCAGGGATTTAGCTTTTAATGGCTATATTTTGAGTTATTTTGAGGGGAAAAGAAATTAACTCTGTTATATATGCTGCAGACAGACTACTTTTCATTGTGTCAAAAGGTAATTTTTTCAGTGCTGTCCCATGAAGAGATATACTTAAATATTTGAAGAAATGTGAGGGGTGTACTCACTTTTGTGATACACTATATATATATATATATATATATATATATATATATATATATATATATATATATATGTGTGTTTAAAGAGAGAGTTCAGAGAGAGAGATCTGTATAAATATAGTAATCATTTTCATATTTATTTTAGATAATAACCCATGCCATACAATTACATTTTAATTCCCAATATAAAACTTGAAAAATTTTAATTGAAAAAAAAAAAGAAACAATGTAATTGCTTTTTGTAACATATTTAGCAGGTATACTTGTAAATTTGTGAATAATACATGTATAGTTTTGGAGTCTTCGTTTAGAGAAACTTGAATTGAATTTGAATTTCCTGCAGTAAATAAGCCATAACAAAACCAAAGTGCATTGTTTGTGTCTGTCATTTCATTGTTTTCAATTTCCATCCCTGCTAAATCTTTCTTAATTGCAGTCACAATAAACAATGAAATCAGGTGAGAACATTACTTGATTTTGCACCTGAGGTTAAAAAAAAGCAAACAAAACAATAAAAAAAAAACAGCCTTAACAAACTCCCAATTGTTTCACAACAATATCATTATCATTCTTAAAATATATACATTACAAATGGAACACAAAAGAATAGGATGGTGAGATGTTTAGCTGGCCAGCTAGGTGGTTGGCTCTCTGGATGGTTTGTTTTCTAACTGAATATCTACTGAATACAAGGCCCAACAGCCACTCAAGGTAGAAGCTTACTGAATGAGGTTGTTTCATAGGTTTAAGAGGAATAAGTAAGTGCATATTATGAGGATAAGTAGGATAGATAATGGTGCTGACTATAGACTTGAATAAGCTAAGAGGATAATGAGATTTTTTTTAATCATTTCACCCCAAGCAAAGTAATAAAGCCACTAAGATGGAAGTGGTTACTGAGTCTTAGAGAATATAGGGAAAAAAACACTGTTAAAGGGAGAGAACAATAAAAGAACAGGAATTAAGAATTATCAATATTATTAGTCCAGACCTGGCATCTTGGCATCAGTCATTTTACCACCACTGTAATGTAGTTTCCTGGTATCTTTTTTCTATAAACACTGTCATAGTAATTGTTCTGATGAAGTTTCCTCTATGGTACCTAGACTTTATGAATATAATCACAGTGCTAGATTGGCAGTTAGGTCTTATCAATTCCCAGTTGAATTACCTAGTAACTTCTATGTAAATGGTTCCTCTTCTTGCATTTCTCGCTTGTGAACATTTACCATGGAAATAATGATAGAATGGCAAGAAGGTTGCAAAGTGGAAAATAATTCATCACCCACAAGGCAGTGTAGATGCATCTGAACTTTATCAAAGCAGGAAAGTGAGGATTTGGAGCCTCCAGCCCACCTATGGTAGCAACATTTCTGGTCTGATCTGGGAGAAGTTAAGTATTTTCTGGAGCAGTAAAAGAAACTGCCCATTCTTACAACATCTTTAGCAATAGATTGTATATACAAGTTCCACTTGATTTACTGAGTGAACTTTTTTCATTTTTTTTAATCATTTCTATCCAAGCAAGGTAATAAGGCCACTAAGATGCAAGCACTGAGTGTGAGAGTATATGAGAAAAAGAAAACATTATTAAGGAACGAGAACAGAATGGGAATTTAAAAAACAGAGGATAATGATTAACATTGCATTTAAATTTTTGAAGATCTGTTGTGTCGTAAATAGGAAAGGTTGACACACATAGAAAATAAGAAGTAGTTTATTCTGGAGAATAATATGGTACATGGTCGAGAACACAGACTAATGTAATAAACAGTTGTTAATTCCTCTCTATTTACCAACCTTCTCACAAGGCAAGATGTGTCACAAAGTCAGTTTTTAATGTGTGATGTTCCGAGCCAGTAGGCTCAGGCAAAAATTACCTGTTGACCCCATATATATGGCATCAGGTTTGCTACCTCCCCAAATGAGACTCTGCTCTTTGAATAGCCTCACCTGGGTTCCTCTTCACCAGGAGGCAGAGAGTTCACAAGAGAGTAAGAGGAAAAGAAAGCCTCTGCACTCCTGCCACTCAGTAAGAGAGAGTGCTGTTTAAATACTCTTAGACCAGTCCACCTTGTGGGGGTGTTCAGCTACTCCACAACAAGATCAAAGTTAATTGGAAAGCTAGAAGCTGGAAGAGAGTTCCACAAGTGAGAAGTGCCAAAGAAAAAGCTGTTAGTATAGAAGTTATGGTTACATTTAGCCATTTCAACTGTAAAATGATGAGACCTTGCCACCAATCAAGTACTGTACTTAAATTCATAAAGTCTATTTAATTAACAAAGTGGAAAGTTCATCAGAACAATTACCATGAAAATATTTATAGAAAAGGTACAGAGAAGCATATTCCCCAGAACAGTTACATTGTGGAACAGGCTCCCGAGTGGATGCTTCCCTGATCATTATAATCTTAACCTGTTCATGTCTAGGATTCACCGTTATCTTTCACATGTATCTGCATAAGCTGTGCCTCTTACTCTGTTCAAAAACGATAACTTGGCCTTGTGGGTGATGAATTATTTCCCACCCTACAACCCCTTTTCCAGAGAGGAAACATTGCAAGCCTCTTGCTAGTCTATTGATATTTTCACGGCAAATATTCAGAAGAGCTACATTTTTACTTCTATCAGTTCAGACCTTCACAAATAGAATTCACCATGACACATGCAGAGATGAAACTCATCCTCATTCACTTCATATTCCATTTGTAAGGAAGAAGTTCTACTCAGTTAGCTTATTCCCCAGAATTGTCACATTGTGAATAAAATTTCTGAAAGGATGCTTTCACAATCCTTATAGTCTTATGGTCTAAAGTTAATCATTATCTATCCTACATATCCTCCTCATGTTCCCACTATGTACACCCTTACAACAACCTCATTTAGTAATCCTCTACCTTGAGTGGCTCTTAGGCCCTGTATTGTGTGAAAAATAGTAAAAATTAAATGCTCTAACATTTTTCAAACTTGTTCTGATTATCATTTCTTTTCCAATAAATGATGACAAACATCAAGCTAACTCGACAAATAAAAAGGCACACTGTGATCATTGCCTTAAAGGCAGACAATACAGATTTAGTGATTGCTCATTTCCTGAAAGTTATATGGTTGTTTGCTGTCAGTTTGCAAAAAGCTGGGAGCCACTGACGGTGTTTCTACAATAGTAGCTGAACAGTTGTTAATGATACTAATATGACTAGAACATCAAAATTTGTATGAAAGGTACAGAAAATTATTGATAAGAATCCCAGAAAACAATAAATCAAAAAGCAAAACTGAATAAAACAAACATTGGTTAGCAAGCTCCTCCCAAAGGCCATTGTCAGTGAAATACAATTCTTGCTGGCCACATCACTTCTTGAAGATTAATCAAAGGGTGAAATTGGCTAACAGGTTGAGGGGACTGATACCTACGTACCCACTTTTGTCAGAAGGAAAGATATGATTATTACCACAAGCAGGTGAAAGGTTCAGGTAAAAGGTGTCTGCATAAATATTTAACACAAAATGAAATATATTATAACTGGGAGTTTTATGAAGGTTTTAAAGTAATTGGTTAACAGGTTGTATTTACTAGTATGTATATACTACTAGTTGTTAGAAAGGTCCTTACTTTAATCCAGAATGAAAAACATGACCATTGAACAAGGGAGGTTTGTGGTTTGGAATTGGTCAACAGTTTGCATTTATTGGTATCACACATTATGAAATGGACAATGTCCGACAATTATTTTAAGACATTTTTATGTTTATACATTCTTTTTATAGATACAAATATTTAAGTAAATGCTCTGTTTATAATAAACAGTATTAAACAACATTTACCAGCCTGAATGTCTGAGAAATTTTCACAGAATTACTTCATAGAAGATTGAAATTCAAATACAGTAAATTTGATGTTGCAAACCGAACGCTCCTTTGCGGCCAAATCGATAAAGGCACGTCAAGCTAAATGACGGTTCCGTATAGGATGCAGGTTCGAATCCTGTTGGAGCATGAATATTTTTTGTGAAAATTACTCAGACATTTAGCCTGGTTAATGTTGTTTAATACTATTTATTATAAACAGAGTATTTACTTAAATATTTGTATCTATAAGAAGAATGTTAAACATAAAAATGTCTTAAAATTTATTGGTATGTATATTCTACTAGTTCTTAAAAAGGTCCCTACTTTAATGCAGAATGAAAAACAACAGTAAATGGTTTGGCCTTTAAGTTTACCCAGAGGAACATTTGTAGGACATGGGGTAGAGGTCTATTTACGCACAAGATCCTTTGCCCACAGATACCAGAAAGCTATCAAGATATAGCAGGGTGACCACCTTGCCCAAGATTTTAGTAACATATAAATAATGTTTAGTGGCTGGAATGAATAAAGTAATTATACTAAATAAATGATTGATTGAGTCCTTTTCTACAACTTATCAACCCTTTGCAGGTTATTTAAAGTCAGAAAATATGTTTAGATTGTAAAAATGTTGTTTTTATTTTTAGAGATAATAATGATTTAGTGATATGTTTTACTAATTAACCCATAGACGGGGAGAAGAGTTGGGATTATACCTTTCCCAAGTGCACATAAGTGAATATAACAATCCCAACTGGAATTGGAACTCGGCTATCTGATTAAATATTCTGAGGCATTATCCCCTACACCACCTGCACATCCAAGCTTACTGCTCTTTGTATTTGCAAGCAGCCACCCATCAATCTAGGTACTGACCAGAGTCGATGTTGTTTTGCTTTGGATATTATATGGGAACCAATGTTTCAACATGATATGGCCATAAGCCCTGAATCAATGAGAGTCAGTATGGGGAATATAGAAGTTTGAGAAAACTTTTAATAGAAAAGAAACCAAATGAAATGGTTAATCAAAATCTGTTAAAAAAAAAAAAAAAAGGCTTTGATATTGTAATTAGTGAGAGTCAAAATGCATATTCCTAATTTAAAAAGGTGTGTAGACGATAGAATAATCTTCACATAATCAAGTGAGCAATGATTATCAAAATATTTTCTTATTCACCCAAAATAAATGTATTTCTCATCACTCAGTGCTACTTTAGAAAATAAAGAAATATATTTATGGGTTCATTTAATGGACCCAACTAGAGTCATCTGTTTTGTTAAGAAAATCTTTGTCTGGAGGAAAGGCCTATGTGATGATTCCAGTGTCCAAAGACTTTATAAACAGAAAGGTTTGTACCTGCAGAAAATGGGAGACTCCACCCCAGTCAGAGATAGAGATATAGTGAGATCTTTTACCTGAGTTGAGTTAAAAAGAAAGAAATTGACTTGATAGAAACAACAGGGATCAAAGAAGAATTCACAATTATTGTTAGACTGGCTGTTCATAATAAAAGGCTTGAAAGTAATGGAATCCTTGCATATAAACAACAAACAAAATGAAAACAGACTTATGTAGTAACTGACAGTAATAAATAGTTGTTTGTTATTATCAGAATGGCCTTGTGATTTAAATTCATTTTCACTTAAGTGGTTTACCACAGGCTTGTCAAATATCCAATTCAAGAGTTAAACACAATACCAGTTGCACCATAACAGAAAACTGATTGTAGTATGGCTATTTGCAATATAGTGGGAAAACATTCATAACTTGTCATTCCCCTGAGAACCAGTGAGGGTTGCCACAGGTGAATGTAACACAACAGTGAGAGTGCAATCAGCAAAGAGTGACCCAAGTCTTTGAGTCCCAGCCTGTCACTGGTTTTACAACAGGCACGAGTCAACATCCCACCAGATTTTCTGACTCCTTGTGGAATCAATGCTATATCAATTTGGCTGGGCTAGGGGTAACTAGATCTGATACTTGGTACTGACCACATGATTTTTGGCATGTCAATTTAGAGTTTGAATCTTGGATGCTAGATGGATGCATACAATTATCTTAAGGTTAAAGAGGCTCAAGTCTGAAGTAGAGTTTTTTATTTATTCTATTTAATGCAAAATCCAATGTTACTGCAGACATCAGGGAATGAAGATGAACTTATCACTCATAGAGGAAAGTGGAGGAGATGCTACAGTAATTTTTTTTCTAAGATTTCTGCTTGAAATGTCAAGAAGCAAAATGTCAAGCCAGTTGCAAAGATGGAATTAGTATAATGAGAGATTATCCCTTTCACACTAATCTAATAGAATTATTGTCACTTTCTCTACATTGAGGCTATTTCTAACCAAGCATCTACCATTTGGAAATGGTTGGCATGTACATTTCGCAAACCAGTTTCCTACCAAAAGAAATTTTATCTTGAGAGAGGGTTCTGATACCATGGCCTTGTACCAGTCAAAGCTAAGTTTATTAAATACCTGTAATTATATGAATTTGATAGCTTCCTATGTGATGATTAGTAAAATTATGATTCACACTTATTAATCTACATTCAATCTTGACCGAATGCTCTGGTATCATGGCCTTGTGACAGTCAAAGTAGAGTTTATCAAATACCTGAAATTATATCAATTTGATGGCTTCCTATGTGATGATTATTAAATCATGATTCAAACTTATTAATCTACATTCAATATTAACTGAGTGCTCTGATGTCATGGCCTTGTGCCAGTCAATGCTAAGTTTATTAAGTACCTGAAATTATATCAGTTTGATGGCTTACTTCAATAAGATGATTAGTAAAATCATGATTCACACTTATTGATCAATATTCAATCTTGACTGAATGCTCAGTGCCATGGCCTTGTGCCAGTCAAAGCTAAGTTTATTAAATACCTGTAATTTTATTATTTGATATTTTACAATAGACTAATGGTTAATAAAATCATGGTTAATATTAATTCATTAGTGCAGTGTCTTCTATTCTTAATATTTGCTCTGATACGCTGGCCTTGTGTCTGCATAATCTTAGCTTAGTAAATAATTACTGTATAAATTTTCAGCTGTGATGCTTATATTGGCTTCCAGTTCAATGAATAGTTGCCATCCCAAAAATCAATATTATAACGTCCTCTTCTTTATCCTCGACGCTTTGTGCACATTCTGTTGTACTGTTATAAATTTAGCAGCTATTCCACATGAAAATTGAAGGAAAATGATTCTTTGTAAAAATACTACCATTACTGTTATTATTCCATGCATTTATTTTCACACAAGATTTTCTGATTTTACCAATCTGTTATAATCAAGACGATGAGATTGATGCACTCAGTGAGAAACATCCTCACAAATGTGAGTTTAGTTATATCCATTATTCAACAAGTTTTTACTATTAATATTTAATAAAAATGTCTTAAAATAATTGTCGGACTTTGTCCATTTCATAATGTGTGACGTCATTTGTTTACATTCGGATACGCTTTGAGCAGATATGAATATATGTGAGAAATTCATGGAAGATTGTAGTTTAAAAGTTTAAAAGCAGTAAAATCGACCTTGCTTAGTGAACGATCTCTGGCTCAATCAGTAAAAGCACATCAGGCTATATGACGGTTCTGTACAGGATAAAGGTTTGATTCCTGTTGGAGGACGAATATTTTCTATGAAAGTTTCTTGGACATTCAGGCCGGTAAATGTTATTAATACTGTTTATTATAAACAGAACATTTACTTAAATATTTGTATCTATAAAAAGAATGTATAAATAATAAAATGTCTTAAAATAATTGTTGGACTTTGTCCATTTCATAATTTGTGACGTCATTAGTTTACATTTCAATACACTTTGAATGTACATGAGAGATTTATGGAAGATTGTAGTTTAAAAGCAGTCAAATCGACCTTACTAATTGAACGCTTCTCTGTGGCACAATCAATTAAGGCATGTCAGGCTATATGACATTTCCGTATAGGATACAGGTTCGTTTCCTGTCAGAGGATAAATATTTTCTATGAAGATTTCTCGGACATTCAGACCGGTAAATGTTGTTTAATACTGTTTATTATAAAACAGAGCATTTACTTAAATATTTGTATCTATAAAAAGAATGTATAAACATAAAAATGTCTTAAAATATTAATATTTACTGTTTTGCCTAGTTTGATACAAGGCCACAAGTTTAGTGCATCCATTGAGAACTGCATGTTAATATAGATTGGTTCGTGGGGTTAGTTTATTAAACATATTTTCCCTCTTTAACTGTAATATCCAATCATGAAATCACTGATAATGACTCTCCACAGCTTTCTTTTTTAAAATTTGTAAATTATGCATTCCATGGCTAATCAACCTTTTGTAGGTTATTTAAGCTAGAAAATATTTTTAGATTGTAAGAATTTTTTTTTCTTGAAGATAATGATTTAGTGATTTACTAATTGACCCATAGCTTTAAGCACCTGGAATTTTCAAATGGTCACCATCTAGGTACTGATCAGGCTTGATGTTGCTTAACTTTGCTGATTGTAAGGGAACCATTGTTTCAACATGATGCAGCCATAAGTCTAGCATTGATTGTTCTTGGGGAAGATAGTAGATTGGTTTCCTATTTAACTGCCATATTCAATCAAGAAATTGCTGGTCTTGACTCTCCACAGCCTCCTTCTCTTTAATATTTGTAAATTATGCATTGATTGTTCTTGTGGAAGATAGCAGAGTGGTTTCCTGTTGTTTTATCCACAGCTTGGAATTCAGATTTGTCTTTTTGCCTAGACTGGTTGTCAAAGATCCCAGTCTGCTATGCTAGGAGGAGAAATGGATTCATGTCTTTCTCATTTTAATTGAACATATCAAGTCCTCGACCAAATTATGAATTGATATTATTTTCCATCAATGCAGGGAGAAATGGATTCATGCTTTTCCCAAAGGTATTTGTGCAAAGTGAACATAAACATCCTTATTGAATTGATTCTATTTTTATTAATCTAAGGAGAAGAGCATTAATACAATTGATTATAAACATCCATAGCTAGAATATAAATTGATTCTATTTTCCTTGAATCCAGGGAGAAATGAATTCATGCCTTTCTCTAGGGTATTAATGCAAACTGAACACAAATTAAAATTTGCTTTGCTTTTGGAAGGCATCCTTTGCTATTCCATTGCACTTTCAGATTATGTATTGGTTTTATTTTCCATCAGTGCTGGGAGAAATGGATTCATGCCTTTCCCAAGGATATTAGCATAAAGTGAACATAAACATCCTCAATGAATTGATTCTATTTTCTATTAATTGAGGGAGAAAAGGATTCATACCTTTTCAAAGTATTAATACAAATTGAATGTAAACAGCCTCAATCAGAATATAAATTGATTCTATTTTCCTTGAATCCAGGGAGAAATTGATTCATGCCTTTCTCTGGGGTATTAATGCAAACTGAACGCATATTAAAATTTGCTTTGCTTTTGGAAGGCATTAAATGACCCATAAAGGTGTTGATATGCCATGAAGCAAACAAGTCTATTGTTAATCTGTGAGAAGATTGTTCAGCATTCAGTGCCTTATAGAAGGATTGACATTACGTAACAGTTCAGTATATTTTTCTTTGTTTGTAGTGGAATTTTTCTATTTCTTAATACTTGGTTCGGCTTGTGGAAAGTATCTTTTGCTATCTAAGTGCACCTTTTGATTTCAATGTTGCACATTCCATCATCTGTTGAAACATTTTCCAGATATTGAAATTGGGCTGTTCCTTTTGTTAACAACCATACATTCTTGCTTTCTTCTGGTTTTCCTTCATTACCTTCTCTAGGAGTTCTTGTAGTTTCCTTTCTATGTCTGATATCAACACTGTGTCATTTGTATATCTTATGTTATGATTGTGGTTGCCAATAATGAATCCTGGTAGGACTTCTAATTCTCCCTGAATTGCCTCACTGCATAAGTTGATGAAGTCCCGTGTGCAACCCATTTAGTAGGAGTTCTTGTAGTTTCCTTTCTATGTCTGCTATCATCACTGTGTCATTTGTATATCTTATGTTATGATTGTGGCTGCCAATAATGAATCCTGTTAGGATGTCTTATTCTCTTAGAATCGCCTCACTGTATAGGTTGAATCGGTCCAGTGAGAAGACCCATCCTTGTCTCTAAATAGCCTAAATACTAATAGGTCTTTGCATGTAGTTTTTCTTTCTATGTCTGATATCAACACTGTGTCATTTGTATATCTTATGTTGTCATGATTGTGGCTGCCAGTAATGAATCCTGTTAGGATGTCTTATTCTCTTAGAATCGCCTCACTGTATAGGTTGAATCGGTCCAGTGAGAAGACCCATCCTTGTCTCTAAATAGCCTAAATACTAATAGGTCTTTGCATGTAGTTTCCTTTCTATGTCTGATATCATCACTGTGTCATTTGTATATCGTATGTTGTCATGATTGTGGCTGCCAGTAATGAATCCTGTTAGGATGTCTTATTCTCTTAGAATCGCCTCACTGTATAGGTTGAATCGGTCCAGTGAGAAGACCCATCCTTGTCTCTAAATAGCCTAAATACTAATAGGTCTTTGCATGTAGTTTCCTTTCTATGTCTGATATCAACACTGTGTCATTTGTTGTATCTTATGTTGTCATGATTGTGGCTGCCAATAATGAATCCTGTTAGGATGTCTTATTCTCTTAGAATCGCCTCACTGTATAGGTTGAATCGGTCCAGTGAGAAGACCCATCCTTGTCTCTAAATAGCCTAAATACTAATAGGTCTTTGCATGTAGTTTCCTTTCTATGTCTGATATCAACACTGTGTCATTTGTATATCTTATGTTGTCATGATTGTGGCTGCCAGTAATGAATCCTGGTAGGATGTCTTATTCTCTTAGAATCGCCTCACTGTATAGGTTGAATCGGTCCAGTGAGAAGACCCATCCTTGTCTCTAAATAGCCTAAATACTAATAGGTCTTTGCATGTAGTTTCCTTTCTATGTCTGCTATCATCACTGTGTCATTTGTATATCTTATGTTGTCATGATTGTGGCTGCCAGTAATGAATCCTGTTAGGATGTCTTATTCTCTTAGAATCGCCTCACTGTATAGGTTGAATCGGTCCAGTGAGAAGACCCATCCTTGTCTCTAAATAGCCTAAATACTAATAGGTCTTTGCATGTAGTTTTCTTTCCATGTCTGCTATCAACACTGTGTCATCTGCATATCTTATGTTGTCATGATTGTGGCTGCCAGTAATGAATCCTGGTAGGATGTCTTATTCTCTTAGAATCGCCTCACTGTATAGGTTGAATCGATCCAGTGAGAAGACCCATCCTTTTCTCTAAATAGCCTAAATACTAATACGTCTTTGCATGTAGTTTCCTTTCTATGACTGCTATCATCACTGTGTCATTTGTATATCTTATGTTGTCATGATTGTGGCTGCCAGTAATGAATCCTGTTAGGATGTCTTATTCTCTTAGAATCGCCTCACTGTATAGGTTGAATCGGTCCAGTGAGAAGACCCATCCTTGTCTCTAAATAGCCTAAATACTAATAGGTCTTTGCATGTAGTTTCCTTTCCATGTCTGATATCATCACTGTGTCATTTGTATATCTTATGTTGTCATGATTGTGGCTGCCAGTAATGAATCCTGTTAGGATGTCTTATTCTCTTAGAATCGCCTCACTGTATAGGTTGAATCGGTCCAGTGAGAAGACCCATCCTTGTCTCTAAATAGCCTAAATACTAATAGGTCTTTGCATGTAGTTTCCTTTCTATGTCTGATATCATCACTGTGTCATTTGTATATCTTATGTTGTCATGATTGTGGCTGCCAGTAATGAATCCTGTTAGGATGTCTTATTCTCTTAGAATCGCCTCACTGTATAGGTTGAATCGGGCCAGTGAGAAGACCCATCCTTGTCTCTAAATAGCCTAAATACTAATAGGTCTTTGCATGTAGTTTTTTTCCATGTCTGATATCAACACTGTGTCATTTGTATATCTTATGTTGTCATGATTGTGGCTGCCAGTAATGAATCCTGGTAGGATGTCTTATTCTCTTAGAATCGCCTCACTGTATAGGTTGAATCGGTCCAGTGAGAAGACCCATCCTTGTCTCTAAATAGCCTAAATACTAATAGGTCTTTGCATGTAGTTTCCTTTCCATGTCTGCTATCAACACTGTGTCATTTGTATATCTTATGTTGTCATGATTGTGGCTGCCAGTAATGAATCCTGGTAGGATGTCTTATTCTCTTAGAATCGCCTCACTGTATAGGTTGAATCGGTCCAGTGAGAAGACCCATCCTTGTCTCTAAATAGCCTAAATACTAATAGGTCTTTGCATGTAGTTTTCTTTCCATGTCTGCTATCAACACTGTGTCATCTGCATATCTTATGTTGTCATGATTGTGGCTGCCAGTAATGAATCCTGGTAGGATGTCTTATTCTCTTAGAATCGCCTCACTGTATAGGTTGAATCGGTCCAGTGAGAAGACCCATCCTTTTTCTCTAAATAGCCTAAATACTAATAGGTCTTTGCATGTAGTTTTCTTTCCATGTCTGCTATCAACACTGTGTCATTTGTATATCTTATGTTGTCATGATTGTGGCTGCCAGTAATGAATCCTGTTAGGATGTCTTATTCTCTTAGAATCGGTCACTGTATAGGTTGAATCAACACTGGTCCAGTGAGAAGACCCATCCTTGTCTCTAAATAGCCTAAATACTAATAGGTCTTTGCATGTAGTTTTCCTTTCCATGTCTGCTATCAACACTGTGTCATTTGTATATCTTATGTTGTCATGATTGTGGCTGCCAGTAATGAATCCTGGTAGGATGTCTTATTCTCTTAGAATCGCCTCACTGTATAGGTTGAATCGGTCCAGTGAGAAGACCCATCCTTGTCTCTAAATAGCCTAAATACTAATAGGTCTTTGCATGTAGTTTTCCTTTCCATGTCTGCTATCAACACTGTGTCATTTGTATATCTTATGTTGTCATGATTGTGGCTGCCAAATGAATCCTGGTAGGATGTCTTATTCTCTTAGAATCGCCTCACTGTATAGGTTGAATCGGTCCAGTGAGAAGACCCATCCTTGTCTCTAAATAGCCTAAATACTAATAGGTCTTTGCATGTAGTTTTCTTTCCATGTCTGCTATCAACACTGTGTCATTTGTATATCTTATGTTGTCATGATTGTGGCTGCCAGTAATGAATCCTGGTAGGATGTCTTATTCTCTTAGAATCGCCTCACTGTATAGGTTGAATCGATCCAGTGAGAAGACCCATCCTTTTCTCTAAATAGCCTAAATACTAATAGGTCTTTGCATGTAGTTTTTTTTTCCATGTCTGCTATCATCACTGTGTCATTTGTATATCTTATGTTGTCATGATTGTGGCTGCCAGTAATGAATCCTGGTAGGATGTCTTATTCTCTTAGAATCGCCTCACTGTATAGGTTGAATCGGTCCAGTGAGAAGACCCATCCTTGTCTCTAAATAGCCTAAATACTAATAGGTCTTTGCATGTAGTTTTCTTTCCATGTCTGCTATCAACACTGTGTCATTTGTATATCTTATGTTGTCATGATTGTGGCTGCCAGTAATGAATCCTGGTAGGATGTCTTATTCTCTTAGAATCGCCTCACTGTATAGGTTGAATCGGTCCAGTGAGAAGACCCATCCTTTTCTCTAAATAGCCTAAATACTAATAGGTCTTTGCATGTAGTTTTCTTTCCATGTCTGCTATCAACACTGTGTCATTTGTATATCTTATGTTGTCATGATTGTGGCTGCCAGTAATGAATCCTGGTAGGATTTCTTATTCTCTTAGAATCGCCTCACTGTATAGGTTGAATCGGTCCAGTGAGAAGACCCATCCTTGTCTCTAAATAGCCTAAATACTAATAGGTCTTTGCATGTAGTTTTCTTTCCATGTCTGCTATCAACACTGTGTCATCTGCATATCTTATGTTGTCATGATTGTGGCTGCCAGTAATGAATCCTGGTAGGATGTCTTATTCTCTTAGAATCGCCTCACTGTATAGGTTGAATCGGTCCAGTGAGAAGACCCATCCTTGTCTCTAAATAGCCTAAATACTAATAGGTCTTTGCATGTAGTTTCCTTTCCATGTCTGCTATCAACACTGTGTCATTTGTATATCTTATGTTGTCATGATTGTGGCTGCCAGTAATGAATCCTGGTAGGATGTCTTATTCTCTTAGAATCGCCTCACTGTATAGGTTGAATCGGTCTAGTGAGAAGACCCATCCTTGTCTCTAAATAGCCTAAATACTAATAGGTCTTTGCATAGTTTTTTTCCATGTCTGCTATCAACACTGTGTCATTTGTATATCTTATGTTGTCATGATTGTGGCTGCCAGTAATGAATCCTGGTAGGATTTCTTATTCTCTTAGAATCGCCTCACTGTATAGGTTGAATCGGTCCAGTGAGAAGACCATCCTTGTCTCTAAATAGCCTAAATACTAATAGGTCTTTGTATGTAGTTTTCTTTCCATGTCTGCTATAACACTGTGTCATTTGTATCTTATGTTGTCATGATTGTGGCTGCCAGTAATGAATCCTGGTGGATGTCTTATTCTCTTAGAATCGCCTCACTGTATAGGTTGAATCGGTCCAGTGAGAAGACCCATCCTTTTCTCTAAATAGCCTAAATACTAATAGGTCTTTGCATGTAGTTTTTTCCATGTCTGCTATCAACACTGTGTCATTTGTATATCTTATGTTGTCATGATTGTGGCTGCCAGTAATGAATCCTGGTAGGATGTCTTATTCTCTTAGAATCGCCTCACTGTATAGGTTGAATCGTCCAGTGAGAAGACCCATCCTTTTCTCTAAATAGCCTAAATACTAATAGGTCTTTGCATGTAGTTTTCTTTCCATGTCTGCTATCAACACTGTGTCATTTGTATATCTTATGTTGTCATGATTGTGGCTGCCAGTAATGAATCCTGGTAGGATGTCTTATTCTCTTAGAATCGCCTCACTGTATAGGTTGAATCGGTCCAGTGAGAAGACCCATCCTTTTCTCTAAATAGCCTAAATACTAATAGGTCTTTGCATGTAGTTTTCCTTTCCATGTCTGCTATCAACACTGTGTCATTTGTATATCTTATGTTGTCATGATTGTGGCTGCCAGTAATGAATCCTGGTAGGATGTCTTATTCTCTTAGAATCGCCTCACTGTATAGGTTGAATCCTTTTCTCTAAATAGCAGTGAGAAGACCCATCCTTGTCTTTGTAAATAGCCAGTAAAATACTAATAGGTCTTTTTGCATGTCCAGTGAGAAGACCCATCCTTTTCTAAATTTCTTTGCATGTAGTTTTCCTTTCCATGTCTGCTATCAACACTGTGTCATTTGCTATCTTATCAACACTGTGTCATTTGGTATATCTTATGTTGTCATGATTGTGGAGAAGCCAGTATAGGTTAATCTCTGAAATCCTTTTCCTAAATCCTAATAGGTCTTTGCTGTATTTTCTTTTCATGTCTGCTATCAACACTGTGTCATTTTGTATATCTTATGTTGTCATGATTGTGGCTTTGTAATGAATCCTGGTAGGATGTCTTATTCTCTTAGAATCCCTCACTGTATAGGTTGAATCGGTCCAAAAGACCCATCCTTTTCTCTAAATAGCCTAAATACTAATAGGTCTTTGCATGTAGTTTTCTTTCCATGTCTGCTATCAACACTGTGTCATTTGTATATCTTATGTTGTCATGATTGTGGCTGCCAGTAATGAATCCTGGTAGGATGTCTTATTCTCTTAGAATCGCCTCACTGTATAGGTTGAATCGGTCCAGTGAGAAGACCCATCCTTTTCTCTAAATAGCCTAAATACTAATAGGTCTTTGCATGTAGTTTCCTTTCCATGTCTGCTATCAACACTGTGTCATTTGTATATCTTATGTTGTCATGATTGTGGCTGCCAGTAATGAATCCTGGTAGGATGTCTTATTCTCTTAGAATCGCCTCACTGTATAGGTTGAATCGGTCCAGTGAGAAGACCCATCCTTTTCTCTAAATAGCCTAAATACTAATAGGTCTTTGCATGTAGTTTTTTTGGTAGGATCTTTTTGTCCATGTCTGCTATCAACACTGTGTCATTTGTATATCTTATGTTGTCATGATTGTGGCTGCCAGTAATGAATCCTGGTAGGATGTCTTATTCTTATTCTTAGAATCGCCTCACTGTATAGGTTGAATCGGTCCAGTGAGAAGACCCATCCTTTTCTCTAAATAGCCTAAATACTAATAGGTCTTTGCATGTAGTTTTCTTTCCATGTCTGCTATCAACACTGTGTCATTTGTATATCTTATGTTGTCATGATTGTGGCTGCCAGTAATGAATCCTGGTAGGATGTCTTATTCTCTTAGAATCGCCTCACTGTATAGGTTGAATCGGTCCAGTGAGAAGACCCATCCTTTTCTCTAAATAGCCTAAATACTAATAGGTCTTTGCATGTAGTTTTCCTTTCCATGTCCATGTCTGCTATCAACATTGTGTCATTTGTATATCTTATGTTGGATCATTCTCTTGATTGTGGCTGCCAGTAATGAATCCTGGTAGGATGTCTTATTCTCTTAGAATCAAGCCTCATGGTAGGATGTCTTATTTTAATAGGTTGATAGGTCCAGTGAATCCTTGTAGCCTAAATACTAATAGGTCTTTGCATGTAGTTTCCTTTCCATGTCTGATCAATTTGCTATCTTATGTTGTCATGATTGTGGCTGCCATCCTCCTGGTATGTCTTATTCTCTTAGAATCGCCCTCATAATGGTTGAATCTCCAGTAAATATCCTTTCTAAATATAAATACTAATTCTTTGCATGTAGTTTTCTTTTATGTCTGCTATCAACACTTTTTGCTTATTTAGTTTCCTCCAGTGAGAAGACCCATCCTTTCTCTAAATTTCATGTCTGCTATATGTCTTAAACAAATCAATCTTACTCATGATTGTGTCATTTGTATATGTATAGGTTATGTTGTCATAAATAGCCTATTGGTCTTTGCATGTAGTTTTTAGATCTAATGAATCCTGTCAGGATATCTTATTCTCTTAGAATCGCCTCACTGTATAGGATGTTGAATCTCTTAGGTCCAGTGTAGAAGACCCATCCTTGTCTCTAAATAGCCTAAATACTAATAGGTCTTTTTTTTTCTTTCATGTAGTTTTCTTTCCATGTCTGCTATCAACACTGTGTCATTTGTATATCTTATGTTGTCATGATTGTGGCTGCCAGTAATGAATCCTGGTAGGATGTCTTATTCTCTTAGAATCGCCTCACTGTATAGGTTGAATCGGTCCAGTGAGAAGACCCATCCTTGTCTCTAAATAGCCTAAATACTAATAGGTCTTTGCATGTAGTTTCCTTTCCATGTCTGCTATCAACACTGTGTCATTTGTATATCTTATGTTGTCATGATTGTGGCTGCCAGTAATGAATCCTGTTAGGATGTCTTATTCTCTTAGAATCGCCTCACTGTATAGGTTGAATCGGTCCAGTGAGAAGACCCATCCTTTCTCTAAATAGCCTAAATACTAATAGGTCTTTGCATGTAGTTTCTTTCCATGTCTGCTATCAACACTGTGTCATTTGTATATCTTATGTTGTCATGATTGTGGCTGCCAGTAATTAGAATCCTGTTAGGATGTCTTATTCTCTCTTAGAATCGCCTCACTGTATAGGTTGAATCGGTCCAGTGAGAAGACCCATCCTTTTCTCTAAAAAATAGCCTAAATACTAATAGGTCTTTGCATATCTAAATTTTCCTTTCCATGTCTGCTATCAACACTGTGTCATTTGTATATCTTATGTTGTCATGATTGTGGCTGCCAGTAATGAATCCTGTTAGGATGTCTTATTCTCTTAGAATCGCCTCACTGTATAGGTTGAATCGGTCCAGTGAGAAGACCCATCCTTTTCTCTAAATAGCCTAAACTAATAGGTCTTTGCATGTAGCTTTCCATGTCTGCTATCAACACTGTGTCATAATGTCTTATGTTGTCAAAAATTGTCTTATTCTGGTAATGAATCCTCCTTAGTTCTTTTTCTCTTAGAATCCTTCGTCCATTTAGATTTAAATCCGTCTCATGAATCCTCTTCTTAAATATAATCCTGGTCTTTGCATTTTCCTTTCCATGTCTCGCTATCAACACTGTGTCATTTGCTATCTTCTTAATTATGTTGCCAGTAATGAATCCTGGTAGGATTCCTATTCCGTGTTAGGATGTCTTCTATTCTCTTAGAATCGCCTCACTGTATATTTGCATATCTTGAATCGTCTCCAGTGAGAAGAAATAAATCCTTGTCTTAAATAGCCTAAATACTAATAGGTCCTTGCATGTAGTTTTTCTTTCCATGTCTGCTATCAACACTGTGTCATTTGTATATCTTATGTTGTCATGATTGTGGCTGCCAGTAATGAATCCTGTTAGGATGTCTTATTCTCTTAGAATCGCCTCACTGTATAGGTTGAATCGGTCCAGTGAGAAGACCCATCCTTGTCTCTAAATAGCCTAAATACTAATAGGTCTTTATAATGTAGTTTCCAAATCCATGTCTGCTATCAACACTGTGTCATTTGTATATTTTATGTTGTCATGATTGTTACTATAATGTCTTAAGAGTGAATCCTGCCATTTAGATGAAATCCGTCTCTCTGTATAATGTCTTAATAATCCTGGTAGGATTCCTATTCGCCTTAGATCGTCTCACTGTTTAGATTAAATAAATCCGTCTCATGCTCTTCTTACTATAATGTCTTAAAAAATCCTGGTAGGATTCCTAGTTCTTATGATCGTCTCGCTGTTTAGATTAAATAAATCCGTCTCATGTCTTTACTATAATGTCTTTAACAAATCACTGTGTCATTCTCGTGTTTAGATTAAATAAATTGTCATGATCTTCTTACTATAATGTCTTAACAAATCCTGGTAGGATTCCTTTCCAAATCGCCTGCGATCGTCTGTTTAGATTAAATAAATCCGTCTTGCTCTTTATAATGTCTTAACAAATCCTGGTAGGATTCCTAGTTCCCTCACGTCTCGAGGTTGAATCGAACCAATCTCATGTTTCTTACTATAATGAATCTGGTAAATACTCCATCGTCTCGCTGATTAAATAAATCCGTCTCATGCTCTTCTTACTATAATGTTGTAAAAATCCTGGTAGGAATCTAGTTCGCCTGCGATCGTCTCGTAGATTTCCTCTCATGCTCTTGTTTAGAAATCCTAAAGAAGACCCATCACGTCTCATGTCTTAACAAATCTTGCATATCTTATTTGTATAATTGTGTCTTCTAACAAATCCTGGTAGGATTCCTAGTTCTGCCTAGAATCGTCTCGCTGTTTAGATTGTCTTTTAAATCCGTCTCAAGCTCATCTGTATAATGTCTTAACAAATCCTGGTAGTTTCCTTTTCCATGCCTGCGATCGTCTCGCTGTTTAAGATTAAATAAATCCGTCTCATGCCTTCTTACTATAATGTCTTAAAAATCCTGGTAGGATTCCTAAATCTCTCTTTAAAAATCGTCTCGCTGTTTAGATTAAATAAACCGTCTCATCCTTTTTACTATAATGTCTTAACAAATCCTAATAGGTCTCCTTGCCTGCATGTCTCGCTGTTTGCTATTAAATAAATCCGTGTCATTTGCTCTTTTGTTGTCATAATTGTGGCTGCCAGTAACAAATCCTGGTAGGGATTCCTTATTCTCTTAGAATCGTCTCACTGTTTAGGTTGAATCGGTCCGTCTCATGCCCATCCTTTTCTATAATGTCTTAAATAATCCTGGTAGGATTCTAGTTCGCCTTATCGTCTCGCTGTTTAGATTAAATAAATCCGTCTCATGCTCTTCTTACTATAATGTCTTAACAAATCCTGGTAGGATTCCTGGTTCGCCTTCGATCGTCTCGCTGTTTAGATTAAATAAATCCGTCTCATGCTCTTCTTACTATAATGTCTTAAAAATCCTGGTAGATTCTTTCGCCTTAGAATCGTCTCGCTGTTTAGATTAAATAAATCCGTCTCATGCTCTTCTTACTTGTCATAATGTCTTAACAAATCCTGGTAGGATTCTTAGTTCGCCTGCGATCGTCTCGCTGTTTAGATTAAATAAATCCGTCTCATGCTCTTCTTACTAAATGTCTTAACAAATCCTGGTCTTTGCATCCTAGTTCGCCTTTCGATCGTCTCGCTGTTTAGATTAAATAAATTGTATCTTATGCTGTTCTTACTATAATGTCTTAACAAATCCTGGTAGGATTCTTATTCGCCTTAGATCGTCTCACTGTTTAGATTAAATAAATCCGTCTCATGCCCATCTTCTTACTATAATGTCTTAAATAATCCTGGTAGGATTCCATAGTTCGCCTTCCATGTCTCGCTGTTTAGATTAAATCAAATGTATGTCTTATGTTGTTCTTGACTATAATGTCTTAACAAATCCTGGTAGGATTCTTATTCGCCTTAGAATCGTCTCGCTGTTTAGATTGAATCGGTCCGTCTCATGCTTTTCTTAAATAGCCTAAATATAATGTCTTAACAAATCCTGGTAGGATTCCTAGTTCGCCATGCGATCGTCTCGCTGTTTAGATTAAATAAATCCTGTCTCATGCTTATTCTTACTATAATCGTCTGTAACAAATCCTGGTAGGATTCCTTTTTCGCCTAAATCGATCGTCTCGCTGTTTTTCTTTCCATGTCTCCTATCTCATGCTCTTCTTACTATAATGTCTTAACAAATCCTGGTAGGATTCCTAGTTCGCCTTCGATCGTCTCGCTGTTTAGATTAAATGTCCGTCTCATGCTCTTCTTACTATAATGTCTTAACAAATCCTGGTAGGATCTAGTTCGCCTGCGATCGTCTCGCTGTTTAGATTAAATAAATCCGTCTCATGCTCTTCTTACTATAATGTCTTAACAAATCCTGGTAGTTCCTAGTTCGCCTGCGATCGTCTCGCTGTTTAGATTAAATAAATCCGTCTTCTTCTCTTAGAATGTCTTAACAAATCCTGGTAGGATAGTTCGCCTGCGTCGTCTCGCTGTTTTAGATGAAATAAATCCGTCATGCTTACTATAATGTCTTAACAAATCCTGGTAGGATTCCTAGTTCGCCTGCGATCGTCTCGCTGTTTAGATTAAATAAATCCGTCTCATGCTCTTCTTACTATAATGTCTTAACAAATCCTGGTAGGATTCCTAGTTCGCCTGCGATCGTCTCGCTGTTTAGATTAAATAAATCCGTCTCATGCTCTTCTTACTATAATGTCTTAACAAATCCTGGTAGGATTCCTTTCCATCGCCTGTTTCATCGTCTTATGTTTAGATTAAATAAATCCGTCTCATGCTCTTCTTACTATAATGTCTTAACAAATCCTGGTAGGATTCCTAGTTCGCCTGCGATCGTCTCGCTGTTTAGATTAAATAAATCCGTCTCATGCTCTTCTTACTATAATGTCTTAACAAATCCTGGTAGGATTCCTAGTTCGCCTGCGATCGTCTCGCTGTTTAGATCGTCTCATGCTCTTCTTACTTAATAGAACAAATCCTGGTAGGATCCTTGTTCGCCTTCGATCGTCTCGCTGTTTAGATTAAATAAATCCGTCTCATGCTCTTCTTACTATAATGTCTTAACAAATCCTGGTAGGATTCCTAGTTCGCCTGCGATCGTCTCGCTGTTTAGATTAAATAAATCCGTCTCATGCTCTTCTTACTATAATGTCTTAACAAATCTGGTATCGTCTCATTTTAGATTAAATTCGTCTCATGCTCGTCTCATGTTTGTCTTAAATCCTGGTAATCTAGTTCTCATCGTCTCTTCTTTAGATTAAATGTCCGTCTTAACAAATCCTGGTAGGATTCCTAGTTCGCCTTCGATCGTCTCGCTGTTTAGATTAAATAAATCCGTCTCATGCTCTTCTTACTATAATGTCTTAACAAATCCTGGTAGGATTCCTAGTTCGCCTTCGATAGTCTCGCTGTTTAGATTAAATAAATCCGTCTCATGCTCTTCTTACTATAATGTCTTAACAAATCCTGGTAGGATTCCTAGTTCGCCTTCGATCGTCTCGCTGTTTAGATTAAATAAAATCCGTCTCATGCTCTTCTTACTATAATGTCTTAACAAATCCTGGTAGGATTCCTAGTTCGCCTGCGATCGTCTCGCTGTTTAGATTAAAGAAATCCGTCTCATGCTCTTCTTACTATAATGTCTTAACAAATCCTGGTAGGATTCCTAGTTCGCCTGCGATCGTCTCGCTGTTTAGATTAAATAAATCCGTCTCATGCTAGAATCTTACTATAATGTCTTAACAAATCCTGGTAGGATTCCTAGTTCGCCTGCGATCGTCTCGCTGTTTAGATTAAATCAATCCGTCTCATGCTCTTCTTACTATAATGTCTTAACAAATCCTGGTAGGATTCCTAGTTCGCCTGCGATCGTCTCGCTGTTTAGATTAAATAAATCCGTCTCATGCTCTTCTTACTATAATGTCTTAACAAATCCTGGTAGGATTCTAGTTCGCCTTCGATCGTCTCGCTTTTAGATCCAAGAAATTCTCATGCTCTTCTTAAAATGTCTTAACAAATCCGTCTCATGTTCTCTTCGTCTCGCTGTTATAATAAATCCGTCTCAAATCTTCTTACTATAATGTCTTAACAAATCCTGGTAGGATTCCTAGTTCGCCTTCGATCGTCTCGCTGTTTAGATTAAATAAATCCGTCTCATGCTCTTCTTACTATAATGTCTTAACAAATCCTGGTAGGATTCCTAGTTCGCCTGCGATCGTCCGGCTGTTTAGATTAAATAAATCCGTCTCATGCTCTTCTTACTATAATGTCTTAACAAATCCTGGTAGGATTCCTAGTTCGCCTTCGATCGTCTCGCTGTTTAGATTAAATAAATCCGTCTCATGCTCTCCGTCTCATCCTGCTATCTTATTTCGTCATATAATGTCTGTTTAGATAAATAAATCCGTGGTATGATTCCTATAATGTTCGCCCTGGTAGGACTCTAGTCGATCGTCTCGCTGTTTAGATTAAATAAATCCGTCTCATGCTCTTCTTACTATAATGTCTTAACAAATCCTGGTAGGATTCCTAGTTCGCCTTCGATCGTCTCGCTGTTTAGATTAAATAAATCCGTCTCATGCTTATCTTACTATAATGTCTTAACAAATCCTGGTAGGATTCCTAGTTCGCCTTCGATCGTCTCGCTGTTTAGATTAAATAAATCCGTCTCATGCTCTTCTTACTATAATGTCTTAACAAATCCTGGTAGGATTCCTAGTTCGCCTTCGATCGTCTCGCTGTTTAGATTAAATAAATCCGTCTCATGCTCTTCTTACTATAATGTCTTAACAAATCCTGGTAGGATTCCTAGTTCGCCTGCGATCGTCTCTTGCTGTTTAGATTAAATAAATCCGTCTCATGCTCTTCTTACTATAATGTCTTAACAAATCCTGGTAGGATTCCTAGTTCGCCTAAATAAATCGATCGTCTTTTACTGTTTAGATTAAATAAATCCGTCTCATGTGTCTTCTTACTTATAAATGTCTTAACAAATCCTGGTAGGATTCCTAGTTCGCCTGCGATCGTCTCGCTGTTTAGATTAAATCGGTCCAGTCTCATGCCCTTCCTTACTATAATGTCTTAAAAATCCTGGTAGGATTCCTAGTTCGCCTGTAGATTAAATAAATCGTCTCCATGTTTAGATTAAAAATCTGGTGGATCCGTCTGCATGTCTCTTCTTTTAGATATAATGTCTGCTCTTCTTACTATAATGTAACAAATCCTGGTAGGATTCCTAGTTCGCCTGAATCGTCTCGCTGTTTAGATTAAATAAATCCGTCTCATGCTCTTCTTACTATAATGTCTTAACAAATCCTGGTAGGATTCCTAGTTCGCCTGCGATCGTCTCGCTGTTTAGATTAAATAAATCCGTCTCATGCTCTTCTTACTATAATGTCTTAACAAATCCTGGTAGGATTTCTAGTTCGCCTGCGATCGTCTCGCTGTTTAGATTAAATTGAATCGAGAAATGTCTTAACATCCTTTTCTCTAAATAAAATCCGTCTCAAAAATGTCTTAACTAATAGGTCTTCCTTTCGCCTGCGATCGTCTCGCTTTCCGTCTCATGCCATTACTATAATGTCTTAACAAATCCTGGTAGGATTCCTAGTTCGTGCGATCGTCTGCTGTTTAGATTAAATCTTCTCATGCTCTTCTTACTATAATGTCTTAACAAATCCTGGTAGGATTCCTAGTTCGCCTTCGATCGTCTCGTGTTTAGATTAAAAGAAATCCGTCTCATGCTCTTCTTACTATAATGTCTTAACAAATCCTGGTAGGACCTAGTTCGCCTGCGATCGTCTCGCTGTTTAGATTAAATAAATCCGTCTCATGCTCTTCTTACTATAATGTGTTTAATGAATCCGTGGTAGATTCCTATAATGTTTAACGCCTTCGATCGTCTCGCCATCGTCTAGCTTTGAAATCCGTCTCCCATAATCTTCTTACTATAATGTCTTAACAAATCCTGGTAGGATTCCTAGTTCGCCTTCGATCGTCTCGCTGTTTAGATTAAATAAATCCGTCTCATGCTCTTCTTACTATAATGTCTTAACAAATCCTGGTAGGATTCCTTTTCGCCTGATCGTCTCGCTGTTTAGATTAAATAAATCCATCTCATGCTCTTCTTACTATAATGTCTTAACAAATCCTGGTAGGACTCCTAGTTTGCCTGCGATCGTCTCGCTGTTTAGATTAAATAAATCCGTCTCATGCTCTTCTTATTATAATGTCTTAACAAATCCTGGTAGGATGTCCTAGTTCGCCTGCGATCGTCTCGCTGTTTAGATTAAATAAACCGTCTCATGCTCTTCTTTTTCTATAATGTCTTAACAAATCCTGGTAGGATTCCTAGTTCGCCATGTCTGCTCGTCTCACTGTTTCATGTTTAAATAAATCCGTCTCATGCTCTTCTTACTATAATGTCTTAACAAATCCTGGTAGGATTCCTAGTTCGCCTTCGATCGTCTCGCTGTTTAGATTAAATAAATCCGTCTCATGCTCTTCTTACTATAATGTCTTAATAAATCCTGGTAGGACTCCTAGTTCGCCTGCGATCGTCTCATCTGCTGTTTAGATTAAATAAATCCGTCTCATGCTCTTCTTACTATAATGTCTTAACAAATCCTGGTAGGATTCCTAGTTCGCCTGCGATCGTCTCGCTGTTTAGATTAAATAAATCCGTCTCATGCTCTTCTTTTCTATAATGTCTTAACAAATCCTGGTAGGATTCCTAGTTCGCCTGCGATCGTCTCGCTGTTTAGATTAAATAAATCCGTCTCATGCTCTTCTTAACTAATAATGTCTTAAATAGCCTAAATCCTCTAGGTCTTTAGATAGTTCGCGTCTCATGTATCGTCTCGCTCCTAGTTCGATTGTGATCGTCCATAAATCCGTCTCATGCTCTTCTTACTACTATAATGTCTTAACAAATCCTGGTAGGATTCCTAGTTCGCCTGAATCGTCTCGCTGTTTAGATTAAATAAATCCGTCTCATGCTCTTCTTACTATAATGTCTTAACAAATCCTGGTAGGATTCCTTTGCCTGCTATCGTCTCGTGTTTAGATTAAATAAATCTCTCATGCTCTTCTTATTGTGTCTTAACAAATCCTGGTAGGATTCCTTATTCTCTTAGCGATCGTCTCGCTGTTTAGGTTAAATAAATCCGTCTCAAGCCCATCTTCTTACTAAATGTCTTAACAAATCCTGGTAGGTTCTTTCGCCTGCGATCGTCTCGCTGTTTAGATTAAATCAAATCCGTCTCATGCTCTTCTTACTATAATGTCTTAACAAATCCTGGTAGGATTCCTAGTTCGCCTGCGATCGTCTCGCTGTTTAGATTAAATAAATCCGTCTCATGCTCTTCTTACTATAATGTCTTAACAAATCCTGGTAGGATTCTAGTTCGGTATCGTCTCGCTGTTTAGATTAAAGAAATCCGTCTCATGCTCTTCTTACTATAATGTCTTAACAAATCCTGGTAGGATTCTAGTTCGCCTGCGATCGTCTCGCTTTTAGATTAAATAAATCCGTCTCATGCTCTTCTTACTATAATGTCTTAACAAATCCTGGTAGGATTTCCTAGTTCGCCTAGAATCGTCTCGCTGTTTAGATTAAATAAATCCGTCTCATGCTCTTCTTATATAATGTCTTAACAAATCCTGGTAGTTCCTTCCTGAATCGAGTTCGCCTGTTTAGATCGTCTCGCTGTTTAGATGAAATAAATCCGTCTCATGCTCTTCTTACTAAATGTCTTAACAAATCCTGGTAGGATTCTAGTTCGCCTGCGATCGTCTCACTGTTTAGATTAAATAAAAAGACGTCTCATGCTCTTCTTACTATAATGTCTTAACAAATCCTGGTAGGACTCCTAGTTCGCCTTTCGATCGTCTCGCTGTTTACACTTAAATAAATCCGTCTCATGCTCTTCTTACTATAATGTCTTAACAAATCCTGGTAGGATTCTTTCGCCTGCGATCGTCTCGCTGTTTAGATTAAATAAATCCGTCTCATGCTCTTCTTACTATAATGTCTTAACAAATCCTGGTAGGATTCTAGTTCGCCTGCGATCGTCTCGCTGTTTAGATTAAATAAATCCGTCTCATGCTCTTCTTACTATAATGTCTTAACAAATCCTGGTAGGATGTCTTAGTTCGCCTTAGATCGTCTCGCTGTTTAGATGAAACAAATCCGTCTCATGCTCTTCTTAATAATGTTCTAAATATCCTAAATACTAGTTCGCCTTTCTCGCTGTTTAGATGAAATAAATTCTTTCATGCTCTTCTTACTATCATGTCTTGTCATCTGGTAGGATCCATTCGCCTGATCGTCTCGCTGTTTAGATTAAATAAATCCGTCTCATGCTCTTCTTACTATAATGTCTTAACAAATCTGTTCCTAGTTTGAATCGTCTTGTTTTAGATTAAATAAATCCATCCTTTTTTCTTAGCCTAAATACTAATGTCTTAACAAATCCTGGTAGGAATTTCCGCCTGCTATCAACTCGCTGTCATTTAGATTAAATAAATCCGTCTCATGGATGTCTTAACAAATCCTGGTAGGATTTCTTATTCGCTTAAATCGTCTCACTGTATAGGTTGAATCGGTCCAGTGAGAAGACCCATCCTTTTCTCTAAATAAATCCTAAATACTAATAGGTCTTTGCATGTAGTTTTGCGAGTCTCGCCATTTCCATGTCTGCTATCAACACTGTGTCATTTGTATATCTTATGTTGTCAAATGATTGTCTCCATGCCTTCTTAGTAATGAATCCTGGTAGGATTCTTATTCTCTTAGAATCGTCTCACTGTATAGGTTGAATCGGTCCAGTGAGAAGACCCATCCTTAATCTAAATAGCCTAAATACTAATAGGTCTTTGCATGTAAACAAATCCGTTTCTCTTTCCATGTCTTAACTATCAACACTGTGTCATCTGCATATCTTATGTTGTCATGATTGTGGCTGCCAGTAATGAATCCTGGTAGGATGTCTTATTCTCTTAGAATAAACGCTCATCACTGTATAGGTTGAATCCTGGTAGGATTCAGTGAGAAGACCCATCCTTTTCTCTAAATAAATCCGTAAATAATGCCTTTGCAAATAGTTTTCTTCGCCATCTCTGCTATCAACACTGTGTCATCTGCATCCTTAGGTTGTTCATCTGTCTTGCCAGTTTCAAATCCTGTCTCATGCTCTTCTTATATAATGTCTTAGGATTCCCTATTCGTTCGTCTCACTGTTTAGGTTGAATTGGTCCAGTGGAGAATGACCCATCCTTTTCTCATAGATTTTTTCCTTTCATGTCTGCTATCAACACTGTGTCATCTGCATATCTTATGTTGTAATTGTGGTTCGCCTGCGATCGTCTGGTAGGATGTCTTATTCTCTTAGAATCGCCTCCTGTATAGGTTGAATCGGTCCAGTGAGAAGACCCATCCTTGTCTCTAAATAGCCTAAATACTAATAGGTCTTTGCATGTAGTTTTCTTTCCATGTCTGCTATCAACACTGTGTCATCTGCATATCTTATGTTGTCATGATTGTTACTATAATGTCTTAACCAGTAATGAATCCTGGTAATGTCTTATTCTCTTAGAATCGTCTCACTGTATAGGTTGAATCGATCCAGTGATGAAGACCCATCCTTTTCTCTAAATAGCCTAAATACTAATACGTCTTTTGCATGTCGTTTTAGATTTCCATGTCTGCTATCAACACTGTGTCATCTGCATATCTTATGTTGTCAAATGATTGTGGCTGCCAGTAATGAATCCTGGTAGGATTTCTTATTCTCTTAGAATCGCCTCACTGTATAGGTTGAATCGGTCCAGTGAGAAGACCCATCCTTGTCTCTAAATAGCCTAAATACTAATAGGTCTTTTGCATGTCTCAGTTTTCTTCCATGTCTGCTATCAACACTGTGTCATCTGCATATCTTATGTTGTCATGATTGTGGCTTCTTACAGTAATGAATCCTGGTAGGATGTCTTATTCTCTTAGAATCGCCTCACTGTATAGGTTGAATCGATCCAGTGAGAAGATCCATCCTTTTCTCTAAATAGCCTAAATACTAATACGTCTTTGCATGTTGTTTTCTTTCCATGTCTGCTATCAACACTGTGTCATCTGCATATCTTATGTTGTCATGATTGTGGCTGCCAGTAATGAATCCTGGTAGGATTTCTTATTCTCTTAGAATCGCCTCACTGTATAGGTTGAATCGGTCCAGTGAGAAGACCCATCCTTTTCTCTAAATAGCCTAAATACTAATAGGTCTTTGCATGTAGTTTTCTTTCCATGTCTGCTATCAACACTGTGTCATCTGCATATCTTATGTTGTCATGATTGTGGCTGCCAGTAATGAATCCTGGTAGGATTTCTTATTCTCTTAGAATCGCCTCACTGTATAGGTTGAATCGGTCCAGTGAGAAAGACCCATCCTTGTCTCTAAATAGCCTAAATACTAATTACGTCTTTGCATGTAGTTTTCTTTTCCATGTCTGCTATCAACACTGTGTCATCTGCATATCTTATGTTGTCATGATTGTATGCCAGTAATGAATCCTGGTAGGATGTCTTATTCTCTTAGAATCGCCTCACTGTATAGGTTGAATCGGTCCAGTGAGAAGACCCATCCTTGTCTCTAAATAGCCTAAATACTAATAGGTCTTTGCATGTAGTTTCCTTTCTATGTCTGATATCAACACTGTGTCATTTGTATATCTTATGTTATGATTGTGGTTGCCAATAATGAATCCTGGTAGGACTTCTAATTCTCCCTGAATTGCCTCACTGCATAAGTTGATGAAGTCCCGTGTGCAACCCATTTAGTAGGAGTTCTTGTAGTTTGCTTTAGAATGTCTGCTGTCATCTCTGTGTGATCTGTATATCTTATGTTAAGATTGTGGCTGCTAATAATGAATCCTGGTAGGACTTGTAATTCTCTCAGAATCGCCTCACTGTATAGGTTGAATAAGTTTGGTGAGAAGACACATCCTTGTTCTAAAAACGCCTAAATATTAATAGGTCTTTGCATGAGTAATATTCAAAATCTGATTATGAAAAACAAAACTATGACACATTGCACCTTCAGATTATATATTCATTTTATTTTCCATCAATGAACTACCTTTCTATTCTATCATATTTGAGACTCACTCACTCAGATTGTAATTCCAGATTAAAATCTTTTAAAATTAACATAAATTACAATTGTAAGTTTTAGATGATTAGATTTTGATTGGTTGTTGCCATGGGAGAAATTGAAATCAAAAATAAGTAGCACAGAAAAAAACATTATATTTCATCTGAAACCCCCAAAATTAATTAGGCTTCATCAATCTCTTTTTTTTTTCTTTTTTTTTTTTACATATGCACACAACTTTTGAATGTGTGAGTAAAACGACAAATATTGATGTGGAAAGTAAAATTGGCAGATCAAATTCCAGGCTAGTCTATTGCATTCACTTTCACACATATTCCCGTGGTAAAGGCATGAATATGTCTTCCCCCATCTATGGGTTAAATAACAAGATTTGTTTCTCTAGCTTTGAGTGGCAAGCAGTCAAGAGATAGAATAAAACCGAATTCAAAACAGCCTTAAGAGGATGGATTTCCATAACACTATTTTTACTAGCAACGAATGGCTTGTGAGACTTCTGATGAAAATCTTTGGTTTGGAGGCCAATGTTTTTCAGAACAAACCATATTTTGTAGTATATATTGTTGAGGTATGTTAAAAAGAATAGACCATTTGTAGATGTCTGTTATTAACATAACCACACGATTTATATTAAACGTTAAATATCACAAAATATGAAACAACAAGAAGGACTAAAAACAGTTTTATAACAACAACATTTATATTTATTTTTGTGTGTACATGCATAGAGGTTTTATGTTATGTTCCTTAAACTTATTAATGAGATTGAAATATTTTTATCTGATCTCAAAAAGTTGAATGAATTATAAAGCTGAAAAATGCTGAATAAAACTTTAGCTTTAGAAAAGTATTTCAAAGAAAAATTCTTGTTGCTTGTTTGGTAAATGTTTTCATATGTTTGTAATGTTTTGGAAAATTTCATATGTACGTGCATGCATAAATATGTTTTAATCTCTGACCGTACATGGTTGAGATGGAAATCCCCTTCCAGTTACATCTTCACAGGAAAAGAGAGAAAGAGAAAAAGAAAAATTATGCTAATTATAATTAATGTAATCAAATTTTAGGCTCAAAGAAATTTGGAAAACAAACTTGACTTCATCATGCGCTGGAAAAATATTTGTACATGGGTGGATTGCAATCCCCACTTGTGTGTTTATTGACCAACTAGAAGGTGATATTTCCTGAAAATCTGTAAAGCTGAATAAAATTCAACATCGATAAGAAAAAAATTGTACAAAATTTGCTTGAATATAGAAAACTTTTTTCTTAAATTCTTTTTTTAATGTTTTTAATCATTTCACCCAAAGCAAGGCAATAAAGCCACTAAGATGCAAAGGGTTACTGATTGTGAAAGAACATAAGAAAATGTTGAGAAGAGAGAGGACAATAAAAGAACACTGATCAGCATTTCAACATGTCAGCTTGTTTTTTTTTTATTTGAAAGAGGCTCTGAGTATTATAAAGTACAGAACATTTTCATTAGTCAATAAATTAGATAATATCTCCTATGACCTGTTTTCTTCTATGTTTGCACCTATCAGCAGTAGATGTCTCAAAGAAATTCAAATGCTGAGATAAAGTAGACATTTTCTCAGTCCATTAATATTGTGTATCAAATTTTGATCAGGCCAAAAATGCAGCACTGTTGCCACATATAGACAGGAATTGCCCAGTGTTCTCTTTACAGTCTCAATACTGTCCAAATGCATCTCCACATCCTTGTGGGTGATTATTTTCCAACCCCTTTCCCACAGATGAAACATAGCAAGCCCCTCACTACTTTATCACTATTTCAATAGAAAGTGTACAGATGAACTACATTCCTTATCACAGTAAAAGGTATTTTTTTCCTTGGTGAGAGAGGAACAAAAGAGGAAGTCAACTCTTTTATCTTGAATATCAAAAATGGTGCATACAAAAACAAACAAGACTCAAAACTTCTATTTGAAATTTGAAAGGAACAAATGTTTATTATAAAACATTGAAACAATATAGCAAAATACAATTTTTACAAAATAGGCAGGCACAAAATTTCCTTTTGTGCACCTTATTATAAACAAGGCAAGAAAACAAATCAAAATATATAAAGGTTCTTAAAAAGATTTACAATACAATTTTCAAATAATAGAAAAACTTTGAGAAAAAATACAAAAAAAAAGAAAAAGTTAGGTATTTGAAAATAATTTTTAAAAAGGGCACCCATTTAATCAATAAACAATAAAATGGATGTGGATAGAGGTAGGATTTTCTTTCCTGCAAATTTTGGAATAAAATTTTTGAAGGAAAAGTAGTCAAGGATTTTATAAAATAAATAATATATTTTTATTTATTGGCTTTAAAGTGATGATATCACAAATAATCCTTTAATATTTGGTGTCAAAAAAGTTTGTTTATAAGGAGCCATAATGGTTAAAAATGAGAAAGTGATAGTTTTGAAGTCAGACTGTGCTAGGGGTATTAGTAAAATTAGAAATAGTTCAGTGTCAGTTTACTGTGTTTTTCTCAGCTCTGAGCAGGGCAGAAATATGATTAGCATATGACTTCTTAAATATTTCTTTATGTGTCATGCAGTTCAGAGAGAAAAAGAAAGAAAAACTTAAGGGTTTTAAAGGAAATCACAAATGCTTTATTATAATTTGAATCCTTTTTATTGTTTTTTGTTTATATATTTTATTTGGTTTTCATCGAGACTCACTACAATGTCTTTGGCAAAAGTCACTTGCTTCACTGGGACTTTCAATATTCCTTTCTTCTTCAGAAAACAGTTCTATTCACAGGCTTTTTTTTTTCATTTGTTTCTCGTGTGATTAAACCAGGTCTTCCAGTTCATCCACAGGTGACTGCCAAAAATAACTTTTCCTTCTGGAACATTATATTTGTGTCTTCAAGGCAAAAATTTCTTGTCTTCTGATTTCTTTGAAATTTTCACTCCTTCTATGCAGAAAAGACATATTACGTTCTAAATTATCCATTAACATGTCTCCTTATTTATCCATCTAAGAGGCTGTAGTTGAATCTTAACTTTAAATTTACATGGTGGAAGCTACTCTTTTGATTAGACAATCAATACAATGCATGTATATTTTTAAATATTTTGATTGGCCAACAAATAAAAAGCATATATTTTTTCTAAACTTTAATTGGAGAATAAATACAAAGCATGTATAATTTTAAATATTTTAATTGGATAATAAATACAAGGCATATATTTTTAAGATTTTGATTGTACAATAAATAGAAAGTATGTATATTTTTAAATATTTTGATTGGACAATAAATACGAAACATATATATTTTTAAAATTTGACTGAATTATGGCTGTTCTTTTAGAGCCAAGTCCAAATTTTGTAACTTTTGCAGACAAATGGAACACATCTAATTTAATTTTTTATGAACTGTCTGGTTTTCTTTAAAATACATTTCTCTCAAAAGCAGGTGCAAAAGTTAACCCTAAACTATTATAACATTTATTTATATATAATTATCTACATTTTTTCTTAATTATTTCAATCTGGGTATGAAAATAAACTATATCTGGCAGCATGATCTCTGCTTGGAAGATATGAGGTTTTGAGGAGCATGGAAAAATCTCTTAAATGCTGTTCCCTATTCCAACCTGACTTTTTATTATTTAGCACCTGTTAAAAGTCTTTAAATCTATAAGCAAATAGTGAACCAATAAACAAAATCAACAGTACATTTAAAAAATGGGCAACATTTTTATAGCAAACTTATGAAACACTAAAAAGTATGAAACTGATTTCGAAAATATAAACTGATTTTCAATAATATAATTAAATTTAATTTATATGAGCATAATTAACAGCAGTCTTATTTTGTAAATAAAATTATTTTTTATTTAAAATAAATTTTTTTGACTGTTTAAATTGAAAGTGTTGTTTAGAAAAAAAAATATTAAATTTCAGCATTAAATAACCCAATGGGTCGATAGGACGTAAAATAAACCAAACCAACAAAACTAATCTTTATTATTTTTAATTATTTTATATTACTAATAAAAAAAATATTATAATAAAAGAATGTCCTTCACTGCCCTTTGGGTAAATTTTTAAATTTTAATTGGTAAAAAGATTCAAGTTTCTGTTGTGCAGAAAGATGAACAACCTTCTTTACACTAATTGTTGAACATGGACTCATCCACCTACTATTTGTAATCATTTTCTGCTCATAGGAACAGTCATCTTGGGGTCATAAAATTTTGAGTCATTAACATTTTTTTGCTGCAGTGAACTATGGTATTCTCTATTGTTAATCCATTTCTCTTATGTGCCTAAACCTGTTCTTCACTCAACCCTTTGTTCCAGTGTTTTCCTTTCTTTCTTTCTTTTTATGTGTCATGTCCTTTCAGGACATGGGCGATCACGGCTCTCCACCTCCTTCTATCCCTTGCAGCTCTCAACAAGTTCCTTCCCTCTGCTTCCTCTCCCAGACTATGTTCTGTCATCCACTTGCTTAAGTCCACCAGGTATGTCAAGCGCTGTTTTCCCTTGTCTCTCTTTCCTTCTGCTCGACCCATGAGTATTAGATTATCCAGTCCCTCCTTCTTCATTATGTGTCCTAGAAACTTCATCTGCCTCTTCCTGACATTAAGTATATACCTTCTCCTTAAGTGCATCCTCTCTAAGACCTCATCATTGCTCACATGCTCGGTCCATGATATTCTTAGTATCCTTCTGTAGAACCACATCTCCGTCACCTCGAGTCTCTTCTCTCATCTTCATGTTGGTCTTTCTTCACCTGCCTCTTCCTGATGTTAAGGGAGCCTCCTCCTTGTTTGCATCCTCTCTAAGACCTCATCATTGCTCACATGCTCGGTCCATGATATTCTTAGTATCCTTCTGTAGAACCACATCTCCGTCACCTCGAGTCTCTTCCTCATCTTCATGTGGTCTTTCTTCACCTGCCTCTTCCTGATGTTAAGTATAAGCCTCCTCCTTGTTTGCATCATCTCTAAGACCTCATCATTGCTCACATGCTCGGTCCATGATATTCTTAGTATCCTTCTGTAGAACCACATCTCTGTCGCCTCGAGTCTCTTCCTCATCTTCATGTTGGTCTTTCTTCACCTGCCTCTTCCTGATGTTAAGTATAAGCCTCCTCCTTGTTTGCATCCTCTCTAAGACCTCATCATTGCTCACATGCTCGGTCCATGATATTCTTAGTATCCTTCTGTAGAACCACATCTCCGTCGCCTCGAATCTCTTCTTAAAGATGAAGAAATTGTCCAACATTCGCTACTGTAAAGAAGGACAGATGTCACGTAACAGCTCAGTATTCTTTTCTTTGTTACCAAAATCCTCCTGTTTTGCAATACATTGCCCAGCTTTTGGAATGTGTCCTTGGCCATCCCAATACATCTACGGATCTCGGTAAACCAGAAATATGAGCATTATACAAACATTATAATGGGTTTTCTGTTTTTATCTTTTAAAGAGTTTTGCTCATAGGCTGGTTTGACTTAATCCTCATTCATAGCAGCTGCTGGCTTGTCATTATTTCACTTCTTAGATTGTCATTAATTCTACTGACCCTGTCTCCCTATTGTGCTTCCATCAAGTGCAGACTTTTCATAAATATTAACTAATCTCCTTAAAATGATTGCAACACACAAAAATAGAAATTTTGTGACAGCGCTTTCTCCATGAGGGAAGACATTTTGAAAGATGACAATGGGTAGGACAAGAGAAGGTAAACTCCATAAATTTTTATCATTGGGCTTCTTGTCACTTTACAAGGGTAAACTGAAAAGTTCTTAGGCTAACTATGATGGACAGATGCTAGAGTTGTGAAATCTTGCATTCAATCATTTCAACTCTTCTTATTAATAACTGCATTGTTTCTATCCAGGTATGAGGGTGGGCTGAAAAGTTCATAGGCTGACTATGAAGGAGTGATGCTAGAGCTGTGAAATATTGTGTGTATAAATTTCAACTCTTCTTATTAATAACTGCATTGTTTATATCCAGGTAAACAGACTTCTAACTGTTCAAAGACTTTTCATCCTGTTGGTAAAAAAAGTCATAAACAGCAGATGCGATGTCACCATGACTGCAACAGTGGTTCCCAGCCAAATGCTTTTTTGATGTTGGGGAGCAAATGATAGTCAAATCAGGAGAATAGGGAGAGTGATCAAACAGTTCAAAGACACAGTCTTGCACAGCAGCCATTGATACCAAGGACATGTGTGCTTGTAGCATTTTTTTGATGAAACAAGCCTCCTTTCATCAGTTTTCTTGGGTGTTTAGTCTTGATAGCTTTTCATAACTGCCTCTGAAAGTTGGCATAGTACTCTCCATTGATGGTGTAGCCCTTTTGAAGATAGTCAATAAACACAATGCCTTTTGCATCCCCCAAAATTGAGTCCATCACCTTCTCTGTAGATGAAATAACTTTGGTCTTCTTTGGAGCAGGTGAGGAGGATTGTTTCCAATGCATGGATTGTCTGTTTTGTCTCTGGCTCAAAGTAATAAACCCAACACTCATCCTGGTTTAGAAAACATTCAAAGAAACCAAGTGGATCTGCTTTAAACAATGTCAGATTTCCTCATGATGTGATCAGCCTGGTGCACTTTTGATCAGGTGTCAGAAGACATGGCACCCACCGTGCAGAAACCTTTGTCATGCCAAGTTCATTGTGCAGAATATTCTCAACTCTCTCATGGGATATGTTAATAGTGTTGACTATTTGATTTATAGTCACTTGCCTGTCATTCATCACCATGTGGTGAACAAAATGTTTTCCTCGCTGGTGGCAGTGGCAGGATGTCCAAACTTTGGGTCATTTTCAAGACTCTCCCTTCCCCTCCTAAATTCAGCTGCCCACTTTTGCACTGTTGTTAAAGCTGGAGTGTCATTCCTAATGTAGCAACCATATCAGCAAGAATATCAATATAAAACTGATATATTCAACTAAAAAATATCTCTGATAATGACTAATAGATTAACCAAAAGTTCATTGTGCAGGAATTTCTCAATGCTGTCATATAATAACATTGGCTATTTTGATTTATAGTCAGTTGGTGAACACAGTCAATGTTTTCTTCTATGGTGGCAGTTAATGGATGTCCAGTCCTTGGGTCATCTTCAAGACTCTCCCTTCCCCTCCTTGGTTCTTTATATCAGGCTAGAAATTTTTTCTCATTTGAGTCCATCCTTCAAATCTATAAATTGACCATCCATCCTTGCATGGAATACTGCTGTCATATATGGTCTAGAGCTCCTCGACAAAATCCAGAGATGAATATGCAATGTGATAGGTCCTGTTCTGGCATCTAGTCTACAGTCACTTTCTCACAGACATGCCATGGCTCCTCTCTTTCTCTTCTATAAGTATTTTCATGGCAACTGTTCCAACAAGCTACTTTCACTGGCATATAGAAGAAGAAGAAGAAGAAGAAGAAGAATGAGCTTTAGTAAATGGATGGCAGAATAAGGTCTAAGAGAGATAACAAAAAGACAAAATTTATTAAGAGCTATAAAGAACAGGAAATTGTGGAGAGCCATAATTGCCCATGTCCTGAATGGACATGGCACATAGAAAAAGTCTAAATGAGTATACTGGTCGTTACAACTCAAGATGTGAGTTACAAATTAGAGAACCACATTTTTTCACCAAGTCAAATATATGTATTTATAGAGTTTTGATAAAATACAAAGAAGCTGCAATGTTATTGAACCAGACCTGTCATCTTTGCTGCAGTCACTTTTCAAATGCAGTAAATGAATATAACAAATCCAACAGGAATTGGAACTTGGCTCTCTAATTAACAATTCCAAGCCATTATACTGTAACAGTGGGGGTGGTTGGTTAGTTGGTAATGTTGGGTGTTGATGTATTATTTTCCCCATTGTTATAATTTGTTGACTTGTAATAGGGTTGATATTAAGTTGTGTGTAACAGGGTTAATGTTAATGACAAAAATTAAATGCATAAAACATACAACAATAATAACATTAAAAACTTGAGACACTTGTTGACATAAATAACAAGAATTTATATTTACTTTTTGTGCTGTGAATTACTGAATATTGGTATTGTGTGTGTAAAAATGTTCTCACTGTCTCTTTTGTTTAAACGTCAGTGCTTACTTGGTTTGGTTCTGAGAATTTTGTTTGTGAGTCTGTGTTTGACATTGTTTGTTTTTCATTTTCATGGAGCACTGGCTAGACGTGTGTTTCTGTACTGCTACTTGCCTATTCATCTACTGACTACTGCTACAGGTACCCTAGTCTACACTCTCTTGTGGTGGAAGGGTCATATTAATAATGATGAGGGTAGGATGATGAAATATCCTTATTTTTTATCATCACTGATGGCAATGTTATTTTTAGAATGATGAAATATCATCACCATTCTGGATCATAACAATACCACCCAAGCTTACTGCACATTGTATTCCCAAGCAGTCATCCATGTAATAAAATAAATATATAGATGGCAATGTGTTGATAGTTGACAGAAGACTACAGGAACTCGTAGATAGGGTAATAAAAGAAAGCAAGAAGAATGGACTAACTATCAACTTCCTAGTCTTTTCTTCTCTTGGCTTGACTTTCTCAGCAATTGACCAATTGATCAACAGTAAGGTTCACTCTATACAAGGTCTGGGATCACTCAAGGTGAGGGTTACAGAGTAAGAGGCAGTTTATGAGGATAGGATAGGAGAGGATAATAATGGTTAATCCTCAGTTTAAACAAGTTAAGATTGTAATCATCAGGGAAGCATCCTCTTGGGAGTCAGTTCCACAGAGCAGTGGTTTGTGGGAAGAAGCTGCTTGAGTGGAACTTACTTCTCACTAATGAAATTGTTGTGTTGGAAACCTACCACCCCTCTTGTAGATGAACTTGTCTGCGTCTGCAAACAAAGACTTTAAATAATGGCATGTCAGTTGACATGGGGGAAGACAGATAGACAGAGAAGTTCTTAGCTGAGCTAGTTATTGACTACTCAGGCGATTTCTGTACCTCTTTACCAACCTATTAAAACCGATTTTATTGTTACGTGTTATTTGGTGTTTGTCTCTACTAACCCCAAATCAACATCGTAACAGAAATACAGATAGAATGAGGGTGGTTTGCTACAATGAGAGTGCTGTGGCAGGTCCTAGGTATGAAGGTGAGAATTGGCGGGACCATGGACTGCAGAGTACTTTCCATGGAAGTAATGATAGAGCTGTGAGAGGCCTGCCACATCCCTTCTGTGAGAGAGGGGTTGTAGAATGGAAAATAATTTGTCACCCACAAGGACGTGGAGATGCTTTTGGACTATTGAGAATGGAAAATGAGGACTGGGGAGTTCCTGCCCAAATATGACAGCAGTGCTCCATTTTAGGCCTGATCTAGCTCTTGTAAAGGTGGCAAAAATCCTGAGTGGAATTAAAGCTGTCTAGGGAGAAAAAGTCTTGGCTTTTATAGACCTCCAATCTTATTTCAGTTAACGGAGATGACATCTCTATTAAAAGCTAAAGTTTTGAGATTAAATCCTGTGACCTCAATCCTTGCACATTATTTTCATTTTTCTCTTCAACTACATGTTTATAGCTCTTTACTTTTTATATATTTCTAGGGGTGGAAGCCATTTTGAAAAAGGATTATGGGTAAATAAAGTGAAGGTAACTCCACAACTTTTTTACTGAGCTTCTAGAATAGGTTTATTTTATTTTTATTTTTTGTGTTCATCCTGTACAATGCCATGGGGTCCCTCAAAGTAAAGAGTCATAGAGTAAGAGGTACAGCTTATGTAGATATGTGTGCAAGATAACCCTTGACTTGAAGAGGTTAAGATTGTAGTGATTGGGGAAGCATCCTCTTGGGAGTTACTTCCATAAGGTAGCAGTTTGAAGGAAGAAGCTGTTTGAAATTGTTCTACAAAAAAATTTTAAATAATACATTAAAATTTAGAATAGACATTTTGACAGACTTATCTTTTTCCTTGCATTTTATTTCACCAATCAGTCAATTATGTGCCATGCATGATACATGCTTAGACAATCATGTATCTTTTGATACATGACTAACAAGGTAGATTTTTTTTTCTCTGCAGTAGGTTGCCATTTTTTTTTGCAGTAGACCAGTTGCCATCCAATGCTATAGAACCCAGTATGTCTTGCTATTTACCTATAGCTGGGGGGGAGAACAAGAGGATTCATACCTTTCCCAAGAGTATTAGCACAAGTGAATGTAATATATTTGACTGGAATTTGAACTTGGCTCTCTGATTCCTCAATCTGAGCCGCTATCCATTACTTCACCATGACCAGTCCAGGTTAACATATTTGTTATGTGTGGAAGATAACTGTTAACCCTAGACTTGAATAGATTAAGATTGTAGTGATTGTGGAAGCATCCTCTTGGGAGTTACTTTCATAAGGCAGTGGTTTGAAGGAAGAAGCTACTTGAATTTGTTCTACAAAAACAAAAAGTTTTACTAATACATTAAAATTTAGAATAGACATTTTGACGGACTCTTGTCCTTTTCCTTGCTTTTTTATTTCACCACTGACTTTTTAAGAAGCAGCTGGAATTGAAAATAAAGAATAAGCCTCAAGCAAGATTTGAACTCCTATCCCTTTTCTTTAGCAATCTGTCATAAAACAACCAATCTGTTTTTCAAAGTCAGCAGTAAAATGTCCTCTGTGCTTTGTTAGCAGCTACAAAGGCTGAAATCATTCTCTTTCTCTCTCTCCTATACTTAATACTGTGAAGGCTGCTACTACAGTAAATAAACAAACATCAGTTTAGCTTAACATAGATTAACACAAGCATAAAAGGGAGACAATAGCAGAATTGCTGATCAGAGCCAATCATTATTACTGGATATTCCCTCAGGGAGGCCCCATGTCTTGAGTGGCTATTAGAACTTAAACTCAATCCAGACTGCAAATGGAACTCACACATTAAAATCTATCGCTAAAGATGCTGGAAAAATGATCGGTTCCTTGAACCATTCCAGTAAATACCTGAATCCTTGTACTATCCTCTGCCTTTTACAAGTGCCAGAGTAAGCCAAAAATGAAGTACTGCTGTCATATATGGGCAGGAGCTGCACAGTCTTCACTTTCCAATCTAGATAATCCAAAAATATCTCAGCGTCCTTGTGAGTGACAAATTATTTTCCACCCAGAAACCCTTCTCTTAAAGATGAGATATGCAAGCCTGTTGCTGATCTATTGCAATTTTTATGGAAAGTGCTCGGATGAACTATGTTCCTTAGTTCCACCATTTCTAACCACCATGACTAAAACCCACCATGCCACACCCATTGTAGTGAATCACCCTCATTCCCTTTGTATTCCATTGGTGATATGTAAGTTCCACTTAATAAGCTTTTTCCCCACAAATTGCTGCTTTGTGAAAGTGACTCCCAAGAGGATGCTTCCTTGATATCTACAATCTTTGTAGCTCTTAATAAATTTTGTCATTTTGTTATCTCTCCTAAACCTTGTCCCACCATCCATTCACATTTACACAATCTCATTCTTCTTCTTTTATGTGCCATCACCCTTCATGATGTTGGTGATCACGGCTCTCCACAATTTCCTGTTCTTTGTAGGTCTTACTAAATTTTGTCTTTCGGTTATTTCTCCTAACCCCTGTTCCACCATCCATTTACTCAAGTCCATTCTTCTTCTTCTATGTGTCGTGACCCTTCAGGATGTAGTTGATCACGGCTCTCCACAATTTCCTGTTCTTTGTAGCTCTTACTAAATTTTGTCTTTTGGTTATTTCTCCTAACCCCTGTTCCACCATCCATTTACTCAAGTCCATTCTTCTTCTTCTATGTGTCGTGACCCTTCAGGATGTAGTTGATCATGGCTCTCCACAATTTCCTGTCCTTTGTAGGTCTTACTAAATTTTGTCTTTTTGCTATTTCTCCTAAGCCCTGTTCCAATATCCATTTACTCAAGTCCATTCTTCTTCTTCTATATGCCATGACCCTTCAGGACATTGATGATCATGGCTCTCCATAATTTCCTGTCCTTTGTAGCTCTTTAGTTCCACCAGTTCTAACCATTACGGCTAAGTCCTGGTCCTCCCATACCACGCCCATTGTAGTGAATCATCCTCATTTCCTTTGCATTGCTTTAGTAAAATGTAAGTTCAACTCAGGCAGGTTCTTCCCATAGAATGCAACATTGTGGAACTGACTCCCAAGAGGATGCTTCCCTGATCACTACAAATTTAATTTGTTCAATTGTATTAATTCTTTAATATAAATTCCCTTTCATTATATGTTTAGGTTTTATTACAATTCTTATCACTTTTTTAAATAATGAATATTGCCGTGGAGTTAAGGTTGTTAAAATAATCGATGCTAATATTATAAAAGTGATGATTAGAATTGGAATAAAACCTGAGCATATATACATTATTTTGATACAAGAAGATGTACACAAGGGTGAGGAGAAGAAAAGGGTGGCAAAGATGGTAGGACTAAGGCAACAAGGTGCGTGGACCAATTGGGGATCCATGATTTATAGGAAAATCAAATGGTCGGATATATGGAGAAATGATATCAACATAAAGTTCTTGATTCAATCTGTATACGACACCCTTTCCAGTCCTACCAACCTCCATCGATGGTATGAAACAGAATCGTCACTATGCCACTTGTGTTCGCGTCCAGTAAGTCTAAAACATATTCTAAGTAGCTGTAAGACAGCACTAACGGAAAAACGATATAGATGGAGGCATGATGAAATCTTAAAGAGATAGCAAAGATAGTTAGCATGGCATCAGCATAATACTTTAAACACAGATAAAAGAACCAAAATTTTCATAGAGCTTTTGAAAACCAAGAAAAAGGACACGAACATAGTAAATACTCTGTCACTGGCAACAGACTAGGAATTAAGGGTCAACTTAGGAAAGACTAAAATTCCCTGACCGCATCGTTGTCACATTATTACCTTTGATTTAGTATTCTACTCTAACAATATTAAAAAAGGTAATAATGTGGGAACTGACAATGCCTTGCAGAAGAAGCCCACGAACAGAAGATGTTAAAAATATGACAAACTATTAGTGAGAATACAAAAAAACAATGGGTGGAAATCAAGCTGTTTGCCAATCGAGGTGGATGTAAGGGGTTTTGCTGCAAGGTCCCTATGCAAAGCTCTAACTGATATTGGCGTAGTAGGGGCTAACAAAAGAAAGGCGATTCAGACCATAACTAATACAGCAGAAAGGACAGCAAAATAGTTATGGATTAAGCGTGATAGCCCTCTGGATATCAATGTAACAAATAATTATCAATATTTAAATTTAAAAATATTTTTTAATATTTAACATGGCAATTTATAAACATTTTTAAAAGACATTTATAAATTTTTTTTTTTTTTTCAATGTGTAAATACATAAATTGAACTGTAACATACAGCTAAAGAATATATCGCATCAATTTCAAATTGTATGATTTCTAAATATGTTGTTTTATGTTAAACCCATTTATTGGTGGTAAAAAAGTTACATTTTTTAATTTTTCTTTTTTTTTTTTTTTCATACATCTTTTTATTCAAATAAGACCTTTTTTCTATTTTCTTTATTCGAATGTAAGACCTTTTGTCTATATATATATATTTTTTTTTTTATTTGAATGTAAGACCTTTTGTCTAATTTTTTTTTATTCGAATGTAAGGCCTTTTGCCTTTTTTTTTTATTTGAACATAAGGCCTTTTGTCTATTTTTTTTTTATTTGACGTAAAACTTTTTGTCTATTTAATTATTTTTTTATTCGAATGTAAATTGCATTGTCTATTTTTTTATTCGTTTTTGTCTAATTTATTTATTTATTTATTTTAATTTATACGAACATTTTGCATTTTTGTATATTTTGAAATCGGAATCATAATCATTATATAGTGTTTTTAAGTTTTTTATCTTGATCATTGCCATATATCGTTTGTATATTTTTATTTTATTAGTTTGTCATCAGTTTTTAGCGATACATATATATAAATATAATTTTTAAATTTTTTTTTTGAATGTAAGACCTTTGTCTAATTTATTTTTTTTTTTTAATTTATACAACATTTCCATTTTGTATATTATTTGTATTAAGAAACAGGCTAAATGATAAAATGTGATAATAGCGTTATTCGAATGTAAAAAGAAAAAAGTACAAATAAAATAAAATATATAATTAAACCTTAAAATTTGAAATAGGGTAATTTAGGAAGATTAAGACCTCTCGGTTATCCATAATTTTTTTATAAAAAAAAAGCCAGTCCTACCATTTAAAAGATAGTTCGCGCACCGATTGGTTGTTAAAACATCAATCGGATGTTATGTGGTCTTTCTTCCTCTTATTCTTTAAAAGGCCAGAGTAGCTGTTAGCGTTTAATCAGAAGGGAATCAGGAGGCTCCCTTTGGGTCGATTTGGTGATGGGGAGTATGATGTTGAAAGACCCAAAACTCCTGTGAACCAAGTCAAATAACATCACTGACGACCCCCCCCACCCTCTTATTTTTTTTTCGAACAATTTTACATCTTTTTTGCTTTTGAGAATATTTAAAATTTATTAGATTGTTCATTTAAAGAATAATTTTATTTCACAACATTCTAAAACTTTAAAACTACTAACACAATTTTTCATTTATTTCTAAAGAAATAAATATGAAAATATAAATTTATAAACATTTTTTATTAAAATTCGAATCTAAAATCTTTATTACCATTTTATAAAATTCAAATTTATTTATTTATTTTGCCAACCATTCCAATAAATATTATAATAGAACAATTTAATAAATAAATAGCATTTTTTGTATTTTGTTGTCAATTTTTCGAACAAAAGAAAATGTATAAATTCACTTTCATTTTATTAAAAATTCTAATCAACACTTTTAAAATAAACATTGCCAAGTAGTGATTTAAAATAATAGCAGTGTCATTTTTTGACACTTCATTTTTAAATCAATTATGAAATATCCAAGTTTACATTTTTTATATTCAGCCTTTAATTTTTTATATATATACACATTTCTTTTTTATAAATTTTTTATTGTTTGATTGATTCATTTTATTTTATTAAAGCCAAGTTTTTTAGTCATAATAATGATTTAATGTTTTATGTGTCATGATACATATATATAAATATGATAATTTTTCCCAAATTATTTTTTTTTTGAACCAGTTGCCATCAAGGCTATAGACCTTGTCCTGCTATTTACCCAATTTATTTACCTTTCCCAAGGGTATTTTTTAATGTAATGGATTTTGGATACAAATCATTTTACCCTTTTTTGTATATTATTTCTTTCTAAGGTAGACCAGTTGCTAAACGGCTATAAAATCTCTCCTGCTATTTAAATTCCTCAATGAGCTATCAAAATTCCTCTTTAATGATACAAGTCTTACTAATTAAGAAAATTTGTGGTAAAGTGAATATAAAAGCCAAAACAAAATAAAAGTGTACTGAACTCTTATTAAATCTGTCCTCCTGTATAAAATAATGGACAATCTCCTCAAGATGAATAGAGGTGAAGAACAAAATGTGGTTCTACAGGAAGATTGAGGATTACCTCAACATGGTTATCCAGGAAGAGGCAGTTGAAATTGTGGGCAAAGCATAAAAACTTAAAGGACAGATTGATTTTAGCCACCACAAGGTAAAATGGAAAAGGTAGAAATAAAAAAAACAAACAAAATTTATTAGGAAGAAGGAACAGGAAGGTGTGGAGGCTATGATCATTTCCTGTGGACATGGCATATAAAAAGAAGATAAATTGGCTTGTGGAACTTAATCTCTGATTAACAATTATCCATTCAGGACTGTTATTTGCACCAAAGACACCTGGTATTTCCCAGTGGTCACCTATCTAGGTACTGACCAGGCTCGACGTTTGCTTAATTATCCATGGACTGGTCCAGTACATACCTGGTATTCGCATGTGGTCACCTATCTAAACACTCCAATCGGTTGTAACTTATCCATGACATCTCCGCGCATCAACTTAACAGCACCTGGGTATTCCTATGATCACCTCGTCCTGACCAGGCTTGGACATCCATGACATCTCACGCAAAAGGCCCTGGTATTCCCAAGTGGTCACCTATCTGTTAGCGCTTTAATCAGAAGGGGGGAATTACCTGGTATTCCCCATCTCCCCTATCTGACTGACCAGGCTTGACGTTGTCTTATCCATGACATCTCCGCATCAAGGGGTATTCCAAGTGGTCACCTATCTAGTACTGACCAGGCTCGAAACTTTATCTGACACCTCAGCAATCCAAGTTACAGCACCTGGTATTCCCAAGTGGTCACCTATCTAGGTACTGACCAGGCTCGACAATGCTCGATTAATTAATGGGTATGTAACTGGCTGGAAGAGTCCACAGTCATATTTCCTATTGATTTCTGTTAAGAAATACAGGAATCCTATTCCCCATCTAGCTGCTGGTAAATAGGATATCAGTTGGTACCATTTAAACTTGGAAGTCAATCCATCTTGAGTGCTCAGGGATACATTACATCTGGGATTGTCTTACTCCAGGCAACCCAGCATAACCTGTCATATGATACTTGGAGAAGAGATAAACATCACAAAATGAAAAAGAGTTTTTTGCATGGGATCTTGATGATCTAATAGATAAATAGATATTGAGAAATATCCCAACCTAATATTAGTTTGTTAATATTTTATTGGGCAATTATATAATATGGATGATCATTACCAGAGTTATCCCCTGAAAACTCCATGAGCACAGTGCAGAACCTTGGCATCCATCAAAATTACAGAGTTGGTAGATATTTATTCTTGAGGTTAACTTTCTTGGATGTGCAGGTGGTGTAATAGATAACAGTTTGGAATTAAAAGTCGGATAGCTGAGTTCAAATTCCAGTCAAGTTTGTCATATTAAGCATTTGGTAATGAGAGAAAGAAATAATGAGAATTAGATTTGAATAACATTTATTGTTGGCATGTGGTACAGAGATGTTGAAGAATGGGTGAAATGTCAGTTTCAGTGGCCGGTCGGGTGTAAGAGTTGTGCCAGGAGTTAACCTAATTCTTGTGTGTGCTTGGTGTGAGATCACAGAGTATGGTCGGTGCATGTTGGTTGATTGAGGTCATGGTGGTAGGCCGTTTTCACTGGTTGGTAGGTTTGTTCTTTGGAATGGGAGTGACATCGGATTGGTTGGTAGGCTTGTTCTGTTGAACAGAGCCATGGAGATGATTGTGCCGATGTGTAGAATATGAGTGTTAGGGGTCCTGAATCTGATTCTGCCATTGTGTAGACTTTAAAATCTTTCTCTTTGTGCTTCAATTTAATCAAAATGTTAATATATAATAAATAAATGTCATTTATCTTATTCCAAATATTGTTATTGTTTTGTTGGCTTTTTATTTCGCAGATTTTATTAACTGGCCTATTAAATCTACATAAATCAAATTGTAGACAACAGATGCTTTAACAAGAGAATAAAACAATATTTTAAACAATAACATTGCTCATTGTTTTTCCATATCACAAATGTAAGAAGAAGATTCCACTTCAACAGATTTTATCCAAGAACTGCTACTTTGTGAAACATACTCCTATGTGAGTGCTTTCTTGAATGTAAGAAGAAGATTCCACTTCAACAGATTTTACCCAAGAACTGCTACTTTGTGAAACATACTCCTATGTGAGTGCTTTCTTGAATACTATAATCTTAACCTCTTCAAGTCAAGATTCAGTTGTTATCATCATAATCTTCCCTACCTACCCTTTCTTCTTTCATTCCTATCACACACCTCATTTATCATAGCCATAATATTTTTTTCTCCCTTACATAGCAATGAAAAAATATTTTGAATTTACTGTGTTAAGGCATAACACATCCATAGATATACAACCCTTGAAGATGGTCTCAGGTGAGATTAAAAGTACTTGGGAAAATAAAAATCATTTGAAAAAAATATTTGACTTTTTCTTGACCAATTTTCTACAGCCACCAAGGAATTAATTTTGGACTTGAAATATATATATATATATATATTTATATATATTATTTTAGAATATTACATTGAAAACATGTTAAAATATCAATGCATCTCATCAGGCGATTGTAATTTACAATCCACCTGATGAGATGCATTGATACACATCAAAACACAACTGTAATTATGTAGTGATTCTGACATGTTTTCAATGTAATATCCTAAAATAATTAATATTGCTCTACTTTGTATTGAGTCCATTTTTAAATTAAATGTCACAAATATTGGAATTGTACTTTATTTGTTCTCATCTAATCTGGATGGATGGATGGATGTATATATATATATATATATATATATATATATATATATAATGGATAGAAACTGAAATGTTTTTTTGTTATTTTTTTCCTGTGATGCAGTAAGTTACATCATATTACAGCACATGAGTATAAATGGTAGCTCTTTCTTTCCTTTATTTGTATTCGGGTCAACTGAAGATTGCAAGAATGTGAAACTTAAGTAGTGATTCAAGTGTGCCTCATTGATGGTTGACACTGTGAAGCGTTTTTTTGGCTCTATCTGGATAGCCTAAGTATTGAGCACTGTTTGCCTTTTAGTTTTTTTAGTTTTCTTTTGTATTTTTTTTCTTTCCTGTGTATGGTTTTTCTTGGGTTTTGCTTTTATAGTTATTAGTATGCTCCTCCTTCTTATTTTTGTTTGAGGCCTTTTGGTATGTCGTCAGTTGGTCAAACCAACAGTTTTAGATTTTTTTTGGTATATATGACTTTTTTGTAACCTTATTATTCTTTGTCATAAATTGATGAACTTTTGTTCAAAAGTAATGAAAAAAGAATTAATTTGTTTTTCTCCTTGAAAGAGGTTACCCCCACTCCCAAACCAAAAATGCAATCTTACCATATACAACATGAAAGTAAAAAATTAAAATATTTCAGAAGTTTTATTTTTTAATTTGCTAATAGTACTTATGTATTCTTAAAGCCTTTAACAGTTTATAGCAATAGCATGACATACAAACTTAAAAATAAGTAAAACCAAATTCTAGAAGGTTTCATAAACTTCCAGATGATTCCAGGAAATCATGGTACTACTAATATACTTATGATTTTAGAAATTTCATTTTGGGGTGGGGATGACATTGGGGATGACATTTTTTAAAAAAATAAACTGAATTATATCTATCTACCTGCTGTGATTGATATTTCAAATTTAGATAATATTTTTCAATCAAGGACTGTGCGTGTGTTGCTAAGAAGGCTGTTGAAGTTGAGGGGTAGGGGTGAGAGCTCAACACATTCTTAAATCCCTCAATCAAGGGAGGGAACTCTTGGCTAATTTCTTAAGTAACGTTTCACGTGTTTTCTTTCTTTCTCTTTCTCTGATTTTACCAAGTTCCAATTAGTAAGTATTTCTCTCTTTTCATCGATTCACGCCATTTCTCTTTTTTTTACCGAACAATTAATTTGTAATTTCCTGTTTTAATTGGCATTTTGTGTGGGCGAGGGTCTCATTATTATTAATTTTTTTTTTATTAATTCACGCACAAATAATAAAACAAAAAAATCTTTTTTTTCTTTCTTCTTATTCATCGTTTTTTAGTGGCAAAAAACACTTCGTTTTCCTTTTTTAAAACCTCATATTTTCGCTTGAAGTCACACACTTTCTCGGCCAGTTTGATGTTAATTGATGGTAATCTTTTTTTTTTTTAAGTCGAGCATCACGTTATTCAAAAATCTAACAAAATCGAATATTTAAAAGAAACAATTTCTATTCTCTCGAGTAGCTTTTTTTTTCATTTTTCTTTTAAATCAAACCAAAATAATATGGAAATAAAGAAAAAAAAAGTAGTGGAGTTGGAAATAAGATGAAGAGGAAAAGTAATTACTATAAAGACGCGTTCGAAACCTTCCGATTAAAAAGACCTTTTTTTTTTAGTTTTTACTTTTTACATATGAAGTAGTAAGTAGGAGAAACGACTTAATTAAATAAAACAAACACACGTAATTAGTTGAGTAATTTGATTGATTGCCTAAAAAATAACACGAATATTTATTTAAAAAATAATTGAATACACACAAGTTAAAGTAAACTGAAAAGAAATAAATGAAAATGTTTTTTTTGTGTCTTGTAATTTAGTAAAGATTTTAGGACAGATGGTTAATTCCCAGAACGTATACACGGCAGTTAGTAGTGAGTACAGTAAAGATGGAGGACTTTCTCATAAAGTGAACATTGAAGTCAACACTCAGAGGCGATAGGCTGTTTCAGGCTAGGCGCCATCGTCGGGCCGCAAATGTTGGGTTTATGTCGGAGTTACCTCCTCCTTAATTCCCTAATTCTTCACCAGGGGTCTCTCTCCCCATGCTATAAATACCAGGCGACTTCTTGCCTCTTTCTCTTCTTTCCGTCAGGCCTCGTGCCGAATCCCACCTCGCGTGGAGGTGAGGTAAATCTCTCTTTCTTATTCATTTCAGCGACAAGATGTAAACACTTAGAAGATCAGCGTTTCCCATTTCTGGGAAAACGCTATGAACATCATAAACATTCACCAAATACGAACGTTCACACACACACACACACACAAATGTTCACTATGTGCTTTGTAATTTGTTGTTAATACATATATTTGTTTATATATATATCGGTCTTGTTTGTTTGTCTTCCTTATCTTTTCATATTGTAGCTAGACCTTCTAGCAGGAAATATAAACGCACGTGTTTTCTTTTCATCTTCAGCCTCTCGGTCCTCTCTCTCTCTCTCTCTATATATATATATATATATATATATATATATATATATAATGTGTGTGTGTGTGTGTGTGTGTGTGCGAATGTCAGTGTGTCACACTTTTTTCAACTTTACTCATACAAGTCGTAGCCCAACATGTTGGAATCAGGCCAACTCCATGAGCAAATTCAAAACATTCCAGACCAGATCCGGAATCCTGAAATTTTGGATTCCCAAGTTTTCTTTATTGCGATTGTTTTCGGATTTCGCCATCATCTTGGCTTCTACTGATAAAAACAATTAAAAGGGACACAACTCTCTAACTTTCAATAGCTCATGTCAAATGAAAAAAATTACTGTTCTCAAATTACAGTTTTTCAAAATAAAAATGTCTGCGTTTTCAACTTTACCTCTTAGAAGCCATAGCCAAACATGTCATACCATTTTGGAATCAGGCCGACTCCGTGAGCAAATTAAAAACATTAACAGCAGGGTTCGGGCCGGCAATCCTGAAATTTTGTATTCCCAAGTTTTCATTAATGTTGTTGTTTTCAGCGATTTTACGTGATTTTTTTTTTCAAATTTCTTTTGTACGATAACAATTTTTATAACTCGGAAATAAATTTGGGAATAATCGAAATTAATTGCGAAAGTCACCCATGAAGTAAAAATTATTGTTTGTACCGAAAGTGAGAACCTACGTACATCAAATTGTCTTAAGATTAAGTTGCGGTAGAAGAATTATCGTTGAAGTTTTAAAAGGTAAACTTAAATATTACTGCAATACTTAAATACAGCAGTCAAATTTGAGTTTATAGGGGAAGCCTGGTCGCTTAGTGAGGTTTCTTATGTATGGCCTTGTGTCAGACCACCAGACTCCGACACAAGCGTATTTGATATTCCTTTAGAATATCAAGGTGCATGACAAGGTTAGCAACAGTAGAGAATGGACAAACACGAATGAGGTATGAGAGGCATAACAAAATATAAGTTTATTTTTAAAAGAAATTGGCAGGAAATAAAGAATGCAGTTCTTGGTTCCTGGATAGTGGTCCAACAAATCTGTGCGATGTGAGGTTGATGTTGATGATCGAAAGTTGTTGCGCGCCAAAAATAGTAATGGTTGTCGCCAAATGTTCCTGGAGAGGAAGTAGCCAAAATCGCGGAAAAGATTAAATGTAAGAATCTCCGTTTTTTTTTTATAAACGGTACAAGGGAGGCAACTTTGTCTATGAATGTTTTCTTTTGGTAAAAGAAGAAGAATCAAAGGAATCTTAGAAACAGAATTAACCCGGTCGGTTATGAGACTCCGACACGAGTTCGACCAAGAAGGAATCACCGAATTCACGAGTTGTAAGAAAACGTTTGTCACATAGAATGAAGAATAGACCAAAGTGGGAGAGATCCAGAAAATATAGATACCACGGGTAAAAAACCATGGGTTCCTGACGAGTTGCTTTAGACAGGAGGTAAGGTCCGTTTGATATTCAGGGTTCGTGACGAATGCTTGTTACTTTGGACAATAGAAAAAAGGTCCGTTTGATATTGAGGGTTCGTGACGAATTCTTGTTGCTTTGTACAGAAGGTAAGTTCCGTTTGATATTGAGGGTTCGTGACGAATGCTTGTAGCTTTAGATAGGTGGTAAGGTCCGGTTGATATTGAGGATTCGTGACGAATTCTTATTGCCTTGTACAAGAGGTAAGGTCGGTTTGATATTGAGGGTTCGTGACGAATGCTTGTTGCTTTGGACAGGTGGTGAGTTCAGAAAGTTTGGCTAAGATCGAGTCATTGATGATTAAAGGTAGATTCAGGCAAAGGATTTTGACTATAAAAGTCTATTACCGAAGTCTAGGTGTTTGAAGCGTATGGTGAAGAGGGAGATATGGAAAACGCATCTTCCCTTCTCGATGCTCGCAGCTCGTCTCTTGTACATGACCTTTGACTGGCGGCAAATGCCAACCGTCAAACCACTTTGAATGGGTGGTCATTCCAAAAGGATCACGTGCCTTACCGTTGAAAGTGTTGGGTCGTTGCTCAAGGGGTAGCAACGACGATGAAGGGAAGAGAAAGAGAAAAGTTTCAAGGCAACCGTTGACGGAAGGTTGGGGGTATGCCGATAAGTTCTTCTGTAGTTTATTGTTGCCTATTGAATTTACTCCTCCCTATCTATTGTGGTGAAGGCTCAATCAAGAACCTTCCACGGAAACTAGCCGCCCGACATATATAAGATGGCGGACACTCCTGTCATTTTTCGGGGTATGAGGGTCCAGCAGCCAAGTTCCAATTCCCCTTACACGCAAATACGTTTGGGAAAGATGTGAATCCCTTTATCCCCCCCTCCAGCTATAAGTTAATTAATAAACCTTGTCATGAATTTAAGCGTTCAACTAGGCTGGCATCTCGCTCTCACTCTTTCACTGTCGAAACTGTTAAATGTAGCCGTCTCTTCTACCCCAATAGGTTCATGTCTCGCACTTCTCGTCTGTGGAACTCCCTCCCCTTTTCTCGTTTCCCTGACAGCTATAATCTCCAACTATTCAAATGTAATGTCAATCAACGTCTCCAGATGCCTTGATCTATCCTCTTCATCTTTTCCTCTATCACTCCTATTTGCTCTCGCTCCAACTCTCTGTAACCCCTTGCGTGCTAGTGGCTTCCTGCCTTGCTTGGGGTGAAACGCTTAAAAAAAAAAAAGTCCTTATCACCACAAGAAAATTCTTACAATCTAAAAATATTTCTTGGTTTTAATCCTGCGTTAGTTACATGGGGTGTTTTGTTCCCCCATTTTTTTAAAGTACTCGTGAATCCTTGTTGGCAACTTATTTCTTTGGCTCCCCCTCCCCACTAGTCTCCTGACTCTGTGAGGGTGGGTAGCACACGATGTAGCTCAGTTGTAGTGGGCGGCAGACGTCGCTTTGTCTTCTTCGGAGCGTCCTGTCTCTCTACCTGACTAACGAAGGCAAGTTTTCATGATTTATATATTTTTTTCATATATATATAATATAAATATATTTATATATTTCATTACTCTTTCAGTTCTTTAATTATGAGTTTAGCTAATGTAATATTTTTCTATTGTTATTACACTCTAGGAGTTTCTTTCCTAACTTTTTGTTTAAAAAGGTCGTGTGGAATGTCAACATTTTGATTATATCGTTTTCATCGAGCTGCATATGATATCCATTTTAGTTGTTGTTGCCAGTGAAAGCTCTCATTTTTTATGAATAAAACTTTTCTCTACAACATACGTTTATGCAACAAATTTATTTTCATTTCAATATCTGTCTATATTTCTGAGATGAGGTATTATGTACACTATTTACATTATTCGGACTATTGTCCTCATCTTTGTCGCCATATTTATTACAACGTTTCGGCCTTTCAGTATCTGTCTATATTTCTGAGATGAGGTATTATATATATTATTTACATTATTCGGACTATTGTCCTCATCTTTGTCGCCATATTTATTACAACGTCTCGGCTGTTGTATGCTCCGGCCTTCTTCAGATCTGAACTCTTTATTTCGCTCACTGGGCTAGAATGTTCTAGTTCCACGTGCTATGTTTAATGGATGTCAGTTATCAATTATCTTCTGTTAATTCCCCTCTCCAAGTTCTCCACTGCCTTAACTGGGTATTGAACTAACACTATTTGGGTCCTGTCACTAACGCCTTTATCCACTGTGCCATGTGTCATAATAAGAAGTTTGTAGTAATTTCTGTAGGTAAATGAGGTTTTATTCCTCAGATGACGCCTTTTATTGAATTTGCGCACGTGTCACAAGCGTTTTATTAAAAAATAAAATCACTGCTCCAGCCAAAAACCACAGTCGACTGCCCAATCAGTGTTCCTGGCTTCGTCTTCAGTCACACAGTCAAACGTCATCCTCCAGTCCGACCAATCAACACGCGGATTGCTAGTGGTCGAACCGTGTTAAGCTTTATAAAAGCCAAAGTTTCAGAATCATACACTTCCGGGATAACTAAATTAAAATGGTAATTCATGCCATTTTTCCAAATTAAAAAACGTCGCGGCTACGTGTCGCGTATTGAGGTAAGGAAGTTATTATTTTCTTTTACATTAGATGCAAACCATTATGACTCGTTTACTTCTACGTAATTGTTCACTACACACTAATTATACCTTCTGTTCAAATTTTGATTTAATGTCTTTTGTAATGTTGCCTGTAAGTGTTGCTCCTGGCCAGTTCCCGGCACTCTTTTGTTACGATCCATGTCGAGATTCCCAACCTTCCCAGTTTGTTTTTGGTCCCCGTTTTCATCTCGGCTGGATCAGACTTTATTTTTCCCATTCCGTCATTTATTTTTACCCTCCCCATTCCATTAGTGAATGTGCTACTTGATTCTGTCTATCGGCAGCCACCCTGATTATTTTGACGGGTGGACGGGTCTTACTGTTTTGTTTTAATTTGTTTTTGTTCCAATCTTAGTTTGTTTTCGTGGTTCATTCCCCCCCTCCCCCGTCATTTCATGCTTCATAAAATTTTTATATATTTTTGTATTTAGGAATTTGAAATTTTTTATATAATGGGATGTTTTTGTAGGTTCTCTCGGTGAGTCTGTGGTATTGTGGTATATGTAGGATTGAATGGTGATGAATGGGTTCTTGTGGTAAATGGAGCAATTGTATTGAATGAATGGGTCATGATCGTTGATTAACTAGGAATAGGATAGTTAACAAAGACCAGTATCTCCCCTCTTCTCCTTTCGGCTATGTGCCACAATTATTGTGTATTACAGTAATAAATATAGAATTATTATTGGTCTCTGCATTGATCAAATTTTTAATGCACTCTCTTCCATTAACAGAACATAGTTTTACATTTAAGACATTTTTTGATACCAGACGAACACCAATTTTGTTTTGATTATTGATAATATACACCGGAAGAACAATAGTTGTTTAAACATTTTAAAATAATGTTTGTCTGCTATAAAAAAAAAATGTCTTCTTTCACGAGTGGAACAATGAAGACTTAAAAGGTTAAAATATGTCAATGATTTTTAACTTTTTTTACTTCTGGAGTTTTAAAAAATTATTTTTCAGTCATTCCACTCTGGTTTTTATTAGACTAGATTAAGCGAAGAAGTGTTTTTGAACATTTTTTTGTTGTTTCAACTGACTGATTGCCCCCAACAAAACTGGCGTCTCCGGCCTTTCGGATGAAAATTTAATTTCTTGAAATTTCATGAAATTAAGTGCGTGGTAATATATGTGAAAAAAAAAAAATTTTACAAGATTTTCTAAAAATAATTTCAATTTCATTCATTTGTAAAGAAGTCCTGAAAATTTCATCAAAATCTGACAATTATTTGATTTTTGTTTTGAAAGAATTTCCAAATGTGTTTTTCACCTGGAAAAAAAGCGCAAAAAAACATTAATCGTAAATAACGTCAATCATTGGCATAAAAAAAAGAAGAAAAAAAGTTTTTAACCAAAATTTTAAACGTTCTAGAAAGGATTAAAAAAATTAATAAAATAAAAGAAAAATACTTTGGTCTTTTTTTCTTAAGTCTTAAATTCTTAAATAAACATCTTTGACGATAAAACTTTTTATTAAGTTTGGGGCCTTTGTGGGGATGGCTATGTTGTTTTGTCAGTGAAAAAGTGGAGGTACCTACAATTTTTAAGTAAAAAAAGAAAAAATAACAGTTTGGTAGAAAATCCCAAACAAAATGGTGCAATACTTTATCAATTATCTGTACCTCGATTTTCCAGGACTTCGATTATCCGGACGTGAAATGAATATCTGTGTTACTGTTAAAACATTTCCTCATTGACTGACGCAAGACCTTATTTTTTTTTTTTTTTACTTTTCGATATCACTCTCGTTTTGTTATATTTCGTGATTTTTAAAGTTGAAATGGCCTCGAAATTTTTTTTTAATCAATTCAATCCAATCTAGGCGATAATGCCACTCAAAACACAAGGGAATACTGAGAGTGATAGAGGAACCGGAAGCAAACCTATCTTCTCCTATTGAGGAGAGAGAAAAAAATACTAAATAAAATTTCAAAGTGCACACGGAGATGTTAGAAGTAGAGAGTTGAAGTTGACTTTAAAAAAGGAGAATTAGGAACCCCCAGTCCTAAACAGGAAACCGCTACTCCTGCTCAAAGAGACCAGAAAGGAGTATGAACTATTCGATAGTCAAACTTATCTACTTCCATTGAGGAATAAATCTCTATCTATAAAAGGCAGGATGTGTGTGTGTGTGTGTGTGTGTGTAACGAATGTATGGCTGCAATTTTCGACGGATTTGCACCAAAATTTACATGCACATGCTCCAAGTTAGTGGGAAGGCCAAGACCGACTTTGCATTTCCCAACCCCCATCGATAGTGGAAATAATAAATTTTGTTATCCAATAGTGAATAAAATGTATAAAGATTCAAACTGCATGTTTGTTTTTAGTTGACACAAATAAGCACACCCACAACAGTGGTGTGCATAGGTCTAGTAGCACCCAGGGCGAAGATTGTGATTGCTGGTAGATTAATGGTGTCCTGAGAGGGAACATGAGAGAATGCCTGACGACCATCTTGCAATCTCTTTTTTTCTCTTTTCTGTTGTCCTAGAGAGTTCTGGTCAAGGGGCATAACTTGGTTCCAATCTAGGGAATGAGTTAACTCCCTTGTCAACACATCTATCCTAACAGTAACCTTCCACCTCAAGTAGTTCCCCGTTCTTGTACAGGGTTAATAACACTGTTTAAAAAAAAGGCTATTTATTTTATGGAGATGAGGGAAACTCAATAGTTAACCGTGTGAAAAACAACATTAGTGAACATGGCTTAATCACTGGCTGTAAAATGTTTGAAATTTGGGGATGTTATGGATGCTTATGGAATCCTCCACATTTGCCTGTCATCCCCTATGGAAAGATGCACTCTTCCCCAAAAACCTTTAACCAATCATCACTTTACTTTTCCAAACTCAATTCCCCATTGCTTAAAAGGACACTAAAATGTAGCAAAGTTGAGACAAACCTTTTTCCCATGCAGGCCTCTGGAGCCCGTTTGGAAACTCGAAAATCTATAAAAAGATTGCTCGACTTAATTCAAGTTAGTCAGACACTGAGTTTCGAGAGATACCAGCAGACCCGACACATGCCAAAACACTGACTCAATAACCACTACCAACCTCTCAACAACTCAACACAACTCGCACAACTATTGCCACGTGAAGAAACTTAACTTACAATTTACTAAAAAGTGACATTATCACTACAAAACAGTAATTGTACATTGAATCAACTTTAGCCTATCAGTTAAAGGCGAACAACTCTTCATAACTTAAATCAACACTAGCAGTTGTCACACACATACACACTATCACTTGAACTTACACAATTGACAATTTTACTTGCAGTTATCAAACTATTTTAATTCCACAAACAAACTTAAACAATCAACCTTTACTCACTAAATTTCTGCATGGACAATCTTTGTACCTTATCTCACTTGTCACATTTAACAAGCAACTTATCACTTGTGTATGTCAAATATATATATATAAATTCACATTATTGTCGAAATCTCTAATGACGTTGTTTTCAAGTAATTTCTTGAAGTTGATTTGTCTATTTATTTTTGTTTGATTTATTTGTTGTGGATAAATGCATTATGATCACGCACATTCTTGGCCTTCACAAAAAATCACCTTCTGATACATCTTACTCAGCATAGATTCCACAACATGCTTCTTAACTTCTCTCTCATTTGTGGGTCAAAAACAGTAGACATGGCTGGTTTAGCTTTCCTTGGAAACCATTCTAGAAGATGGACAACACTGATTCTTCAACAGGGTCAGTGGTACCTCTTTAAGACACCAACAATGTGCCGTGGAGTGTGAAAAAAAGACAATGTTGCATGTAGAGTGTTTGATCATTCACTGACTCCTATTCTGTCTCCTGTAAATGAGTGTAACAATTGTCTTGGGTATGACGATAAACTGCAACTGGCAGCAAGGCTTCTGAATGGGAGATTGAAAGTTTTTAGGAGCATGGAACCATCTCTTAATTGCTGTTGTTCCCAGGTCTACCTTGACTCTACCTAATCGCTACAACTCTAATAATAAAGATATTTATATATTTTTCATATATATGTTTTTGTCACCTTGTTTGAGTCCAACAGCAATATACAACATATAGATGTTGACTGTTCAATCTGGCTAGTTTGTGGCTGATCCTGTCTCAATAATGCCTGCAAAATACAAACAACCATTCGTAATTTTAAGTTCATTTGTTGTTATATAACCGGTTTGATTCTTGATCTGTAGAGAGGCTGGCTAGAGGTTCACTGAAGATTTGTTGCCATCAATTCCTGTATGCGCAATCCTAACCTCTCTGATTCTCCTTCACTGTAACCAATCGCTGCAACTCTAACAATAAAGATATTTATATATTTTTCATATATAAGTTTTTGTCGCCTTATTTGAGTCCAACAGCAATATACTACACATGAACAAGGTTCAATCTCTGGCTGTAAAATTTTTTTAAGTTTGTTTTCAATTTGCTCTCATACCTTTAGGGAAGGTATGGATACTTAACTTCTCTCTCATCTGTGGGTCAAAAACAGTAAATACGGCTGGTTTAGCTTTCCTTGGGAACCATTCTAGAAGATAGACAACACTGATTCTTAATCAAGAATTGGTGCCTTTTTAAGGCAACCAACAACTAATACAAGAGGATGCTTCCCCAATCATTGCAACCTGTTCAAATCTAGGGTTAAGAGTTATCTATAAACTGTGCCTCTTACTTTCTAACCTGCTACCTCATGTGGGTCCCAGGCCTTGTATAGTGTGTGCATCATTGTTAAAAAAACAAAAAAGAGAAAGGATTCATAAAGCAATGTTTATATGACTAAATGTCTTTACAATTCCAGAAATATATGATCTTGGAGATAATTCATAGGAAACTAGATTATAATAATAAACTGTCTTTATTTAATATCAGATTAAAAAAAGATACACAGACTTTAAACAGGGGTGGGGACTTACCTATAAAGTATTCTTCCACCCGACTCCCCAATTTTTTTTTTTTTTTTTTTCTTATTAAAAAAATACAAACAAAACATAAAACAGGTCAACAACAAATCATTAAAGCAACAGGGGTACTTGTACCCATCCCCCTGCCCCCCCCCCATTTAAATACATACACATATACACGGTGCTGGTAGAAGCCAATAAGAAACTATTATATTTTTAAATGAGTGCAAAGAAATAATTTTAATATTCATAACTGAAATTTCATTGAATTTCTTACATATCAAGACAAAGACATACTCCTTAGTCTAGTCTTACCCAAAGGGGGATCCATTTGATGTGTATTTAGTCAAGATTCTTTGCTTTTTAACTCAATTCAAGCAAACTCCATCTAATGTGAAAGTGTATTTCAATTTGTCTCTGATCTTCACTCCGTCCTGGGTATGACAATAAACTACATCCAACAGTAAGGCCTCTGATCAGGAGGTTTTGAGGAGTGTGGAACCACCTCTTAATTGCTGATGTTCCCAGGTCCACCCTGAACCGGGGTGGTAGCACCTGTTAGGGTCTCAGCTATGGGCAAATAGTTAACCCCGAAACTAAGGTCAAAACACTATGAAAGTGTAAAAATAGGTTTTAATACCAGAAATACTTTGTTAAAAAAAATTATCATCAATACATTTTTGAAAAACAAATATTACCAGCAAAAGAAAATTCTTACCAGAAATAGGTTTTTGAAGGAAGAAATATTGCCAGAAATAGATTTTTGGATTGTACTGAAAAATACGAGTAACTGAAAAATGGTTTGAATATATATGTATACATACACAACATTTTTTTGACCAAACTAACGCTATGAATCTATTTAAAAAATTTTGTTGGCATTAAATGACTCACTGAGGTTGATATGCCATAAAACAAAACAACCAACCAACAATCTGGTCTTCACTACAATACACTTTCCCACATCGAAGTTCAGATGACATAACAAACACCAAGCTGAAAGTGAATTTAAAATATCTTGAAGTAATGAGCAGTCTTGTTTGACATTGATATGATGATATAGTTTAGTGTTACCAGTAAACTATTTAGCAGTATATTTGAACAGATCAGGGATATCGTCTATATAGATCAAGAACAGGATTACTCAGAAACAACTTAAAATTATACTTTCTATTTATTTTGTTGGCATCATTAACTTTAAAGACACCTGTAATTTTACTGTCTACAAAATTAATCATGGAGGTATTCTACTCTCCCTGTTGTTGTGTTGGTTGATTATTTTCATGAAAAACTTGAGCTTGAACCCAATTATCCCTCCAATGTAGCTCTACATTCATCATTAAAAATAATTGTTAAGAAATTCTTCACACAACTTAGCTTTCCATTTTATGATGTTTACTTAAATTGTGGGAGTTTGGTTGCTTTCATGTCTTTAGCCGAAATTCTGAACATTCTTAATGTTTTCTCACTATTTACATTTGCAGCATACCTCCTCCTCCTCCTTTCTTCTTGTTCTCTTTCTCTTGTCTTTATACTCTTCTCTCTCTTCTATTTGTTCCACACTCTCCTCCTCCTCCTCAACTTTGTTGCATGGCAATATTTCCTCCTCCCAGTCTCTTTCTTCTTTCCCTCCTCCTTCATGTTTTCATTCTACTCTTCCTTTCCTCCCAGTTTACAGCGATATCATATTGAAACATTGTTTTTTGTAAGATCACTAAAGTTAAACAATATCAAGCCTGGTCAATACCTGGATGGGTTACCACTTCAGAATGTGCAGATGGCGTAATGGATAATGGCTTGGAGTTAGAAATTGGAGAACCAAGTTCCAATTCCAGTCAGGTTTGTTATTGGGTTCATCTCCCTCCCCCTCTCATTCTTCATTATTAGATTTTTATGTATAATAATTTACTATCATTAAATTTTTATGGCATGAGGCACATTTTGTAGGTCCCCCTTGAGAGGATGCGGTATTGTGGTGTATGGCGGATTAAGTGTTGATGGACAAGTTTTTATGGTGAATGTGGAAATTATAATGAGTGAATGGGTCATGAATCGGATTAGCTAGGTATAGGATAGATAGTGTCGACCAGCCTCAACCCCTCCCCTTTTTTAGGCTGTGCATCACAATTGTATATTTCATACATTAAATATTCCAGACAAGTTATATTCTTTTGTGCACAAATACTCTCCCTCCTAGTTATGGGTTAATTAGTTGGACCTGTATCAGTATTTCATTATCTCCCAAAAATTCTGAGAATCTAAAAAATATTTTCTGGCTTTAAATAACCTACAGTGGGTTGATAAGCTGTAAAAAAAAAAAAAAAAACAAAACAAAAAGCAATCCTTTCCTTCTTTTTCTTTCTTCCTTTTTTGTTTACTCCTTTCTCTTTTCTCTACACTTTCCTCTTTCCTTACACTCTTTCCGTTTATTCCCTCCTCTCTCTATTTCCTCTTTATTCATTGATTTCTATCACCTGGCACTGTTTTCATTCTCTGACACTTTTTCTTTCTCTCGTTCTGCAGAAAATATTTACCTTTTAATTTATATTGATTCAGACTGCGTATTTTGTTTTATTCTGGCCTGCATACTCAGATCAGCTCATCTGCAGATATACGATCTTTATTTTCATGATTAAGAAAATGGGATTTTAATGATTAATCTCGATTTGTTCAGAATTAAATCACTTGGCACGAAATGCCGCAAGATCATTTTAAGTCAAAGATTCTGGCATTTAATTGGCATCCTTGATATAATCAGCTGTTAAAATCTGACTTTATTCATTTAGAAAATAGGATAAACAAAAGATATTAAATCTGACATAGAAGAGTTTATTCCTTGTTTAGGTTCACTCTAAAGTCTATTTCAGCTCTGTACTCCTAATGCTTGTCCTTTCTTACACTAATACAACTCCATGCAGTAATACACTACCTTGAGTGGCTCTTAGGCCGTGAATTTGAACATTAGTAAAAAAAAAAAAAAAAAAATTTATACACCCATGCCAACACATAATGGATAATCTTTTATATATCCACACACAAAAAATTTTTTTTTATCAATTTCACCCCAAGCAAGGCAGTAAAGCCACTAAGACACAAGCAAAATAAATACTGGGTGTGGAAGAATTAGGAACAGAAACATTAATAATGAGCGGGAAAAAGAAAGAGTAATCAGGAGGACAGTAGATAGCAATTGACATTGCATTTAAATATTTGAAGATTAAAGTTGGCTGGAAATCATGGAGCCAAAAGGGACTAAAATAACTTGAATATTAATTTGCATAATGTTATATAGGAATAAAGTGTTGCTGCTGATAATTGAGTTTGAACATAGATCACCAGTGGGCAAATACAGGTGATCCCATTATTAAATTAAGCAGATTACCTGACCATATAGGAAATACATATATGGGTGGTAGTGTGTGTCTAATGGATTGCATTTCTAGTCTATTCTATATCACTATTTGGATCGCTATTTCTATTCTATCATCTATTACTATATGGACCACTATTCCCTACTCTATTCACTATACTATTTCTCTATATGGATTACTACTCAGTGGCTACTATACGAGCGAGTATTATCAAGCAAGTACTATTAAAGCAAGATTATTCAAAGGCATCTGACACCAGCATTGTTCAACAGCGTTATTATAGTTTTATTTATGACTAGCAGTACAGCCCGGCGTTGCCCGGGGATGTAACAGTAAGAGATAAAGACTGAAAAATAAAATTGACAAAGATTATTGTTTAAGGTTGACGGACACGCATGTCTTAATTAGTTTTTGATTTGTTTTTTTTTTTTTTTTACGAATTGGTCAAACCCAAACTGAAACAAAAACATTGTTTTCAGTCATTATGAGTCTACCGATTGAATAGAATTTTATTATAAACAATTGTCTTGTAAATGGAATTTTTAAAGCATTCTGAATGTAAAAATAAAGAAAAAAGTGTGCAAGACAATAAGAAACACTACCTGCCAAAAAAAAAAAAAAGTTTTTTGTTGAAATTGGTTGAAAAATGTAGGAAATCCGATCCCATATATAAACACACACACACACACACAAACACACACACACACACAATAAGTATAACATATGAACAACCCCCTTTCATTTATAATAATCGTCGTTTTTCAAATTGATTTTGTGCAAAAAACAATTGTGTTTTTTCAATTTTTGGCACTGTCAGAACCACCATAAAGGTAATTTTACGTAGTCCTGTGAAGTTTTGTTGAAATCAGTTGAAATATATAGGAATTCCGATCCAATATATAAATGAACAGACACACACACACACACACACACAATCTGCGTTTTATAATAAGTATGATTACAAAGTCTCTACTACAATGAGCATCACAAAAGTTACGAGTGTTCGTTGGCATCACAAAGCATAAAAAAATTCATAAGCATTATTTACTCACTTTCATTTATTAGACATTGAAGCAAAATGGTAGATGAACACAGGAACCACGTAGCAAGAATGTTCAAACAAATAAGAGAATTTTGGTTTTAAATTGACTGAAGACAAATATGAATTATTTATGTCACAAATTAAATATTTAGGCTACATTATTGATAAAGATGGTCTAGAAAAAATAAGGACCATAAAAGATATGCCACTTCCTTCAAACATTTTTACAATCATTTTTAGGAATCCTGAATTATTATTGTCAGTATATAACAAAAATGTATGAACTGAGAGCTCCATTGAATGGGCTACTAATAGACACCTTGACGTGGTGTAATGGTTAGTAAACTTGTCTTGCTAGGTTAATTACGAATGAATAGTGAGTTCAATCCTCACTGGATGACCCATATATTTGGCCTTGTTCCACATCTGAGCTACACTTAGAAATTCATTTTGGGCACCTGGACATGGCATAATAGTTAGCAAGTTTGTCTTGCTAGAACTGTTACAAATGAGAAGTGAGTTGTAATCCTCACTGGGTGCTCCATACTTTTTTCCTTGTGCCATGTCTAAGCTGTGCTTAGAAAATCATTTGAATGGGCTACTAAAAAAAAAAAGAAGATAAATAATGGAATTAGTTGGCTGACAGCCAGAAGACATTTGAAAAAAAAATACTAACTTCTGATCTTGTGCTGGTGCACTTTGACCCTTCATTGGAAATAATAGCTACTGATGCTAAAGAATATGGTAACTAAGTGGTATTACTCCACAAAAAAAAAAAAATAGGTTGGAAAAACAAAAGTTTCTGTTACTCATGTGTCAAGAACTTCATTACTGGTGGAAAGAAATTGTAGCCAAATTGAAAAAGAAGCATTGGCAATAACTTTTTCAAAAATTCCACAGAATGTTATATGGTAGAAAGTCTATGCTACAAACTGATCATAAACCACTTTTGGAAATATTCAGCTCGAAAAAAGTATTCCTGTCCATTCGGCAAACTGCCTACAATGATGGGCGATGATGTTGCTAGGATATGATTTCATTATTGAATATTTGCCATCTAAAGAGATGAGACATGCAGATAGCCTGTCAAGATTAATACCTAAGTGTGGAGGTTTACTTGAAGATGCCATCATTGCGTAGATAAAAGCTGAGGAAGAAATAAAACATACTCTATGGAATAAAATAAGAGTGTTATCAATTATGAAAGAAGATAGAGTGAATTCCAGAAAGACAAATCTCTAAGGAAATGGTAAAAAATCTCTAAGGAAATGGTAAAAAAAAGGGAAAATAAATGAATTAAAAATGTTCAGTGGTAAGGAAAAGTCATTTTTCATGTGTGACAGACATTTAATGTATGAACGAGTCATAATATCAGAGACTTTGCAAAAACAAATATTGAAGCAGTTCCATGATGGACACCCTGGGATATTTTGCATGAAAGCATTTTTGCAAAGTTACGTATACTGGAAGGATATGGATCAGGATGTCGAAGACCTAGTGAAGTCTTGCCAAGACGATGCATTGACAACTAAATCCTCAACAGTAAAAATTCAACCTTGGGCAAAAACAAAAAAAGCCATGATCCAGGTTACATGTGGATTATGCAGGACCAATGAATGGTTGGTACTGTTTAGTAATAGTAGGTATTTTTTCTAGGTCTGCAGAGGTGGTAATATATAGCAAAGCAACAACCAGGGATACTATTAAAATATTACAAGAACTGTTTGCCAATATCTGTCTATATTTCTGAGATGAGGTATTATGCACATTATTTACATTATTCGGACTATTGTCCTCATCTTTGTCACCATATTTATTACAAAGTTTCAGTTGTACACTCCAGCTTTCTTCAGGTGGTTTGAATGTCAAACTGAACCCTTTATTTCACTCACTGGGGTTGACTGTTCTAGTTCCATGTGCCATGTTTAATGGATGTAAGTTATCAGTTTTGACACTTACCAGGTGAAAAGTTCCGAAAACAACACAACTCTGAAAGCAATGGATATTTTAAAAAAAACCAAGACAACACTGAAAAAAAAAAAAAAATTTTGAAAGCAATTCATCTTTATCCAAAAAAAAAACAAAAAACAATTGTTTGACCTTAAATGATCTCATAAAAATTGGTAGGTCGTTAAACATTAAAAAAACAAACAAACAGTTATCAGTTATCTCCTGTTAATTTCCCTCTGAAAGTTCTCCATTGCCTTAACCAGGTGATTGAACTCAAAATTCTTCATACTCCTGTCCAATGGACCTAACTAACGAATTTTATCCACTGAAAATTAATGTGTTGCAATGATAACTGACATCCATTAAACATGGCACGTGGAACTAGAACAGTCTACCCCAGTCAGCGAAATACATTCCAACCACCTGAAAAGGCTGGAGCATACAACAGTCAGAACATTGTAATAAATATGTTGACAAAGATGAGGACGATAGTCCGAATAATGTAAATAATGAACTGTTTGCCAAATTTGGAATTCTGGACACAATAGTAACAGCATACCATTTACAGCAGTTGAATTCAAAGAATTTTGCAAAGAACGGATTGTCGAACATGTAACAATACCACTGTACCACATGAAATCAAATGGATGCACAGAAAAAATTGTAGATACTTTTTTTAAAGAGCCTTGAAAAAAATCAAGATGGGGAGAAAAAAATGGAAAAGTCACTTCAACAATTTTTGGCTGCTTATAAGCAAACTCCAAAAATATTTGATGGTACATCACCAGCAGAACAAATGTTTGATTGAAGAATAACATCAGCATTTGATAAACTGTTGCTGATGAATTCAGTGTTACATTATATGTACGTGTACATATTACATTATATGTATGTGTACATATGTGTACATATTACATTATATGTATGTGTACATATGTGTACATATTACATTATATGTATGTGTACATATGTGTACATATTACATTATATGTATGTGTACATATTACATTATATGTATGTGTAAATATTTGTACCCTCACCTCAGATTTTATAAGTATATTTTAAGTACATTGTGTATGTGCGACGAGACATAGGAATATTAATAACTTCTTTATTTCTTGAAAAAGCAGATTGTGGCATATATTTGTTTTTTATTTTTTTTATCCCCAGTTGAATCAGGTCCAGTTCTCGGAAGAACCTCTCATTTCTTGTCCGATCCTTGATTGTAGGCCAGACGAACACTGTTTGACAAATAAGTGCAAATGACCACAACAGTATTCCATGAATGATGCCTATGCATTTTTTGTAGGCTGGCACGTGACGGTTTTGTTTTGCGTGTGTTGGGGTAATGATTCTTCACTTAGCTGCTTGCCACTGGATGAGGTGAACGTCACCAGAATCAGTCTTAGCTGTTTGCAGTTGGAAGAAGTAGATGTCACCAAAACCAAATTTCGCTGTTTGCTGCCCGAAGAATTAAGAACATCATCACCCAAGTCGACTACGTTTTTATGATTCACATATGTATATTAGAACATTGATAATCCCTCCCTTTTATGTTCAGGAAAAAAAAAAAAAGTGTATGAACATCTTTTTTCGTTACACTGTATTATTGATGAAAATCCTGATTGACGTCAATCACCATCTACTGTAAGTGTTGCATGTTTTTATATATCTTATTGTCTGCTTTCTCTATATTCCTATGATATTCGTCGCATTAATATTTGTCTAACTGATTATTCATCCCCCCCATCCCTTGTGTTATTAAGTTTTTTTGTTTTTTTTCTTGTCTTACTTTCACACCTTGTATATTTGTAAATAAACTATTTGTATTATAACTTCTCGTATTGTCTCCTGTCATTCTGTGTCTACACATTGTATATTTCTTGCTGTGTTTACCGGTGTCTTCTGGATTCAGAGAATTCCCCTCCCACTGTTCTTTTTCTTTATTTTTACATTGAACCCTGGGATCTCTTATTTATTTTTTTTTATTTTCTCGTTGCATCCCGGCTGTCATAGTCCTAACGAAACCCTGGGCATAACAACTGATAAATAAAATCACAACCTTTTTTTTTCAAAAAGTCGACCCAGTATTATTTTGGGTTTACCAAGTAGGTAACAAAAAATAGGAACTGGGAAGGATCTATAAATTCATCAGCAAGGTGGTGTATTTGATGTAGGGAAAAATAACTTACATAAGAGGTAAATAAATCCAATTAAGATCCAGGTAATATAAAGAAAGGGTTCAGATGTTATTATTGGAGTGACTAAGTAATTTTTTCCTGACACCAACTCCAGTTCTTAAAAACAAGACTTTTTTTTATAGGGGGAGATGTTATAGCCAGAGTGATGAGGTGAACTTGCCCGCATGTGTATAAATATGATAATGGAACGTGGGACTGGGGGAGACAGCAAAAGCCATTTTTAGTAGTAATCTGCAGCTGGACTTACTCTAAGGGTGACTAGACTCAACTAAGTAACAGACACATTACAACAGTTTGGGACTAAGAGAGCTATATAATACTAGCTTTTTCTCAAATTGAGGAGAGCACTTTCAATGTGTGGATGACCAGGCAAGACAAACACCTTTGCATTGCATTGGTGAGATGTAAGTTCCACTTGAGCAGCTTCTTCCCACAAGCTGCTGCTTTGTGGAACCGACTCCCAAGAGGATGTTTCTCTTGATAAGAAGAATCTTAACCTAGATTCTAGTCTATGGTTAACCATTACCTTCCCCACATATCCACATAAACTGCACCTCTAACTCTGTAATCTGCTGCCTTGAATGGCTCTCCGGCCTTGTACATTGTACATTGTACAAAAAAAAAAAAAAATCAGTTTTTTATGAAATTCTAGTATATAGTACCAACCTCTGAGAAACTAAAACCCCTAAAATTTAAATTTCCTTAGGGTCTTTGTTCAGGAGTTAGGGAGAGAGAGTATTTGACTTATGAAGGTAGTTTGTGCAGAACTGACCGCACGTTTTTGTATCAGGTGCCTGGTAAAGTCTTCAATTTGAACAAGAAATTGCTGTTGTTTTTTCCTCTTACCTTTTGGCTTTTATCTTTGCTCTTGCACTTGCTTGTAGAGAATAGTGGAAGCATGTTGGGCTTTTAATTCAGAGGTTCGTGGATCAGAGCTATGCTTTGCTCATGATTTTTATGCCATTTCACCACTGTAGGAGTAGATGGGTTCACCTATCATCTTGTTCACACTCCTCCCTAGTCTTTTGAACAGGAGTAGAGGTTTATCCCTTGTTTCCAGTTCCTTCTAAAATCTACTTCAACTCTATACTTCTAACACCTCCACTTAAAACTCAGAACTTTTATTTACATTTTTTTGAACTGGAGGAGAGGTTGATCCCTTGTTTCCTGTTTAGGATTGGGTTTTACGGATCTTTCTAAAGTCTTCTCATTCTCTTTTGCTTCCAGAAGCCCATTTGTGTTTTCATGGCATTATTGCCTTACTTGCTGTAAATTATACTAAATCTATCACCTGGTTTAACACACCATTCCCATCTTTTGTACAGGAGTAGAAGTTTATCCCTTGTTTCAATTGACTTCACTCATTATCAAGAAAGAACTGTATAGGATCAATGTTGTTTATAATTTGTCCTCTTGAAGATTGTATTTTTGAAAATTAAAAAAAAAACATTTCAGATATACAACCACAATTCTTTCTTGTCGACCAAAGTGTCATAACTCTGACAAAAATAAAAACACAATGTTAAAATTTAATTTTTTTATTTATTTTTTTAAATTTTAAGTAATTGGTTGATATTTTCAAATGAGTTACTATATAATTTACATATTATCAGTGAGTTCAAAAGCAGAATAGAGTATTGCATTTCACTATATTAAGAGCAATCATTTGTGTTCACTCAATGATTGTTTAAATTTGATAATAATTACTTCCGCATCCAATTCATCTAACAATTTTTTTCAGTGGATAGCAACATGGCTAATTCTGAATTCTCCTTTGACAGCAAATTTCTTAGCCTTGTCTTTATGATCTTTAGATCTGGAAATGTCTTTGGTTTGGTTTGTTTTAAGGCATATCAACCTCAATGGGTTTTTATTGCTGGTCATTTTTTTGTTCAAAAATGTATTGCTGATAATAATTATTTACAAAAATGTATTGCTGGTAATATTTTTTCTTTCAAAAATGTATTGCTGTAAATAATTTAAATAATGATAATTGCTCATTCCAGAAAGCCAAAACATTGTGATAACAAAGATGAGGATATTAATCTGACTGTAAATAATATAACTAATGATAATTGCTCATCCCAGAAAGATGAAACATTCTGATAATAACAACAAAGATGAGGATATTAGTCTGACTGTAAATAATGGAAATAATGATAATTGCTTATCCCAGAAAGCCAAAACATTGTGATAATAACAACAAAGATGAGGATATTAGTCTGAATGTAAATAATGTAACTAATGATAATTGCTCATCCCAGAAAGCTGAAGCATTGTGATAATAACAACAAAGATGAGGATATTAGTCTGACTGTAAATAATATAACTAATGATAATTGCTCATCCCAGAAAGCTGAAGCATTGTGATAACAACAAAGATGAGGATATTAGTCTGACTGTAAATAATGGAAATAATGATAATTGCTCATCCCAGAAAGCTGAAACATTGTGATAATAACAAAGATGAGGATATTAGTCTGACTGTAAATAATGGAAATAATGATAATTGCTCATCCCAGAAAGCTGAAACATTGTGATAATAACAACAAAGATGAGGATATTAGTCTGACTGTAAATAATGGAAATAATGATAATTCCTCATCCCAGAAAGCCAAAACATTGTGATAATAACAACAAAGATGAGGATATTAGTCTGACTGTAAATAATGGAAATAATGATAATTCCTCATCCCAGAAAGCCAAAACATTGTGATAATAACAACAAAGATGAGGATATTAGTCTGACTGTAAATAATGTAAATAATGATAATTCCTCATTCCAGAAAGCCAAAACATTGTGATAATAACAACAAAGATGAGGATATTAGTCTGACTGTAAATAATGGAAATAATGATAATTCCTCATCCCATTATTGTGATAATAACAACAAAGATGAGGATATTAGTCTGACTGTAAAATGGAAATAATGATAATTGCTATTCCAGAAAGCCAAAACATTTTATAATAACAACAAAGATGAGGATATTAGTCTGACTGAAATAAAAAATAATGAAATAATAAAAATGTAAAATTTTGTGATAATTTAACAAAGATGGAGATATTAGTCTTAAAAAAAATTCATGGAAATAATGATTTTCATTAAATGCAATTCTCCTGTAATTGATAGTTTTTCACAAGTTCTTAAAGATTTTCATGATTTTCATTTCCTTTGTCAAAATAAAACAAATATTTTATTTATGCTGAAAGTAATTGTTATCATTTCTGACATTCTTTTGTTGTTTTTTTTTTTTGTACTAGCTCACTTACCCACCATTTCCTAGAATTAAAAATGAATTCAAATTCACAGGATACAAAGAATTATCCCTCTTATTATTGATGAATGGGCTGGAATAAATACTTGGAAAACTATTTTTAGCTTTCCTCAATCAATTCAAAGACATTCTATCTATTTAAAATCAGATACAATCTTTTAATTAAGTAATCATGTTTTGGGATTATGCTCTCTTTCATTGAAATGCCAATTTCAACCTATGGCTTCTGGCATCTCTTTCTTTCTGAGAAACTTTGACATGGTGAATAAACAAGATACACCAAAAAGAGAAATTCTTCAATGTCTTTCATTAGAAGGAATGCTCTTTGTTAATAACTTATCTAAAAACTTAAATTAAGTTAAAAAGTAATTATTACTGTTGTTAACTTGGTGGAAGGCAGAAAACTAAAAATTTTAGAAGTAGTTTTTAATGGCTGCAACAAGAAATCAACTTTTCTCTTTTGTGCAGGCAGAAAGGAGAATTAATTTTTTTCAAACATGTCAAAATGTTCTTGTGTCTTTACTTTGATACAATTTTATCTCTTTGTGACATTCCCTTCATATTCCATTTGTAAGAAAGAAGTTCCAGTTATCTCTCTGAAAGGACAGGGATATTAAAATCTGAAGTCACTGGATGAGATGAACAGATTGATTGTTTGCTTCGCAGTACATCAACTCTTTTTTGTTCATTTCATGCCAAAATTTAAATCGTTATCCTCTGAAGTAATAAAAAATCTGATCTCTTCTGCTTTCTCAATTGACTACATGGTAGATGATACTTTGCTTTTGTGCATATACATGTTTGTGTGGACATAATTACCTGAGGCTCTCATGTGTGTTTTATATTGCAGCCTTTGCTGAAGTTATATGTTGAATCCTGGTTCATTTCTTTCAGAAGTTGTAGGTTATTATATGGATTAATGTTATGAAAGAATCTTTTCATGTTGTTTAGTTGGTTGATTTCATATTTGTGTCTTTGCAGCTAAAATGTATTGTTGGTCATTTTCCTCTAAATTTTATGGCTTCAGTGTCAAAATAAAATTGTTGGTCATTTCCTTTTTTATAGCAATCTCTACTCTTTTATAGTGTAAAATGTCCATGGTAAATGATCTAATGCTCTTTGTGCAGGACCACATCTCTCAATCTCTCTCCCCTTAGAGGTGAAAGATATATTTTTCTCTTGGTCTCCCCTTTAGTGTAAGTTGTGGAGCTCTCTTTCTAGTGTCCAATATTTGTCTCTCTCTCTCTCTTTCTGATACTATGGTATTAGAATCTCTCTCTTTCTTCCTCTTCTCCTAGAGTGTTATATCGCATACTTTATATAGTCCTGGAAGAGTACTTGTTGTATCGGTCTCACAACAGTAAATTTACTATAAAAATGTATTTTTTATCCATTCATAGTGTTTTGTTTTTGTTTAGGAGGAGGTTCACTATTTGCCCTTAGCTGGAGCCTCCTAACAGGTGCTCTCACTGGATCAGAGTGGACCTGGGAATAACAGCCATTAAAAGGGTGGTTCCACTCCTCAAAACTGCCAACCTCCCAATCAGAGGCTCTTGCTGGATGTAGTTTATTGTCATACCCAGGACTATGAGATGAACAGCAACAAAGTAGCTAGACTAGACAGGATCATAATAGAAATCTCCTCTGACAAATTTTTGCATCAAGAAGATCACAGAAGTCTCTCTTTCAGCTTCATTAGCCACATGACCAAGCTAATGATACAAATTCTGATGAACAGAGTGTAAATATAATATGCATAAGAAGAAAAGAATAGATAACATTAAATTTTTGACATGATGAAAAGGAAAATAAAAACAATGCCAAGGTATGGCACAGAATATAGGACAAAGAAATTTGAAACAAATACAAGAAGGCAAAAGAGGAATGATTCAACAAAATGTGTGCAGAAATAGAAAAAATGTCCATTACAGATTAAGTGGATATGCATAAAAAAATAAGAGAACAAACAAGACAAAAGACATCCTCATTAACAGGACGCATCATATACAAGAAACAGAATACTTGTAAACTTGTTTCTTCTGGCTTGTAAACAATTCCCACAATCCGTTTCCTCTAGTCAAATACTCCACTTCATGCAACATGGGTTTCCTACTCTCTACAGCAGTAACCATCTCCTTGTCAGCTCTCTCTGCCCTTTTTTATATCATCACTGACAACCTTTTACATATGTGAAAAGGAGATACTCTCTCAAGAGAGAGTATCTGACCCTCTCTCTCTATTTTCAATGTGTCAATCTTCCCATCTCCATTTCTCTCCTTTTAGGACAGTTTGCATGCAAGATCTTCAAATCCATTTTTGTCCTGGTCTCTCTCTTTTAACTAGCATTTCATTGTTGCAAAAAAAATGCTTTGTAGTTCACTACACCTCTTATATTAGAAAAAGCAAAAATTCTCTTGAGATGGAACAAATCTTTTTGGAACACTTCCATGACAAAAGAAGACAACCTGTTATAAACAGAAATATCCCAAAAGACCAGAAATACTAAAATCTGAAGGGAAATCAATACCAACCAAATTGAACAGAAACAAAGTGGCCAGGGCCAGACAGAAGTCTAATAGAATGCTAGCAGCTTTAAAAATGTCCAAATTAGTTTACAGAAATAAAATGTTAGATGCAAGAATTCTTCTCTAAATGAAAAGTGATATTCTGAAGGCCTAATTTGAACTTTTAACTCTTTTCAGAAACGAGATACAAATTAATGCAAACTCCATTAGACAATCTGTGTAATGATCAACATAAGAAACTATCATCTGAATTCTGATGAATAGAGCGTTTAGTAGAATTAGAGACACTGGAACAAGGAATTAAAAATTTATGTCAGAATGAAATTTTCAAAGAGTGTCACAAACGCAGAATGATATGCACTCATGTTTTATAGATTATGCAAAAGTATTTGACAAAGTACCACATCTGGTTCTTTTAATCACCAAAAAAAATGTCAAACCTGGTCAGTATTGATGTGTAACCATTTGGGAATGCCAGGTGCTGCAAGTTTGGATGTGCAGGTGGCTAATAGATAATCCTTGGAATTGTTAATCGGAAGAGCTGAGTTCCAATTCCAATTGGGTTCGATATTCAATTTTGGGAAATATGCTTCAGAGAGGTATGAATCCATCCGTTTTTCTTCCCAGCTATGGGTTAATTAAAAACTTGTATCTGCAAAAACATTATTACTCCAAAAAATAAAATGTCCAAAGTATTTATATTTTGGCATTAAATGACCCAGGGAGATGTTTATGTGCCTTTTCTGAAAAAAAAAAAAACAAAAACAAAAAAAAAACAAAGATTTATTTGAACTGTTAGTAATAATCATCTTAAGATTGTTTAACATTCTTAGATGATTCCTTGGAATTATATTATACCTTTTTTTGAATATGTCCATTATCCTTTTTTTGAAAATCTGCCCTTCATTTGGTGTTTTGAATATCCAGCACTTCCCTGTCTTGATGAGGAAGGAACAATTAAAAATTCAAATTTTTAATTAATTGAAAAAAATTAGTAATTTTAAAAGTTTTAATTTATATTGAGTTTAAAGTAACACAAATACTTTGAGAATTTGAAAATTTTGGTTTTAAATTCACTTTTAAAATATCACCAGAACTTTGTGAATTGAGGAATCAATTTTATTTCTTCAAATGCCAAATAATCAGAGTTAAAGTTAGAGGTTTTATAAACATGAGGTTTTGAATTTCCAGAGTTTGTTATAAAAGAACTCAACTGATATTCCATGAAGTTCATCATTTGAAGAACCCAATTTTCAGCCTGATTTAGAATTTTGGCCCAAATTAGGCTTTTGGACAGAATTGGACTTATAGTGTGAATCAGAGTTGAAGTGAGGTTTTGAAGTTCCATGGAGTGGATGATATCTACTAGATCAATGATCATTGAGTGTAAGCACTGTAATGCTCTCAGATTCAAGGATGAAACAGATGATATTTACAACAAAGGAAAAATAAAGCTAGATGTACCATTTTGTCCTGGGACATTGCTATTACTTCTTTTGGAAACTCAGCTGAATCAAACACTGGATCCATTATATCAGAAGATACAATATCTGTTTTGCAATGATCTCATTTGGGGCCAATGATGTTACTTTGTCAGGATGGAAGACAACTTACAGAATTCAGAGCAAGAGAAAACTGAAAAGTTCACAAAGAGTGCTGCTTTTAAGCTAGTTCAGTAATAAACTAGACTTCGAAGTGATGTCAGTAAATCTTGATCAAAAAATAGAGGAATCAAATAATCTCATCATGAAGCACCTGAGACCATTCCAAGAAGGAAAATGATACCCCAAATTTTGACTCCGAAAATGATACCCCCAATCTTGACTCCGAAAATGATACCCCCAATCTTGACTCCGAAAATGATACCCCCAATCTTGACTCCGAAAATGATACCCCCAATCTTGACTCCGAAAATGATACCCCCAATCTTCATTTGAAAAAATTAATACAGGAAAGAAACAAACAGAAGGGAAAATACCAAAAAATTAACAAATAAAAGTTTAAAATTGTCCCTCTGCACCATATGATTCAGTTTCTTCAACTCGTCCTTCTACAACCGCGAGCATTATGACTTCACTGTATATATATATATAAACGAATAGTTCAGTATTAATAAAGAAATGAAGTTTAGCTGATTTAAATTGATGGGCTTTTAATGAAGAACCTTTTTGTTGGAAGTTAGAAAGGACGATTGTTTATTGAATAAATAATTAATACCCGACACTTACGTCTTTTCTATTTCATTTGAAATCATGTCTCTCCACAATTCCTCTCTTTTATTGCGGTAAGTGGTTTGGCCACGTTCCTCGCCTCTTCTCTTTGTTCTGCCATCTAATCACCAAAGTCGTCATATAGTTGACTAGTTTGCTTCCATTTGCTTCTCTTGCCATCAATAAATCTTGTAAGTGACAAAATCTCCTTGTCTACTGTCCTCATTATGTATCTCAATAAATGTCAAATCTGTTTTATTGTTAGCGTCATTGACCTGGTTGTTTGGTATATACTCGTAAAGCTTTTTCTTTTCGCATATGTTCTTGACGGACTATGATACATCATCAGCAGCACAACATCTCCATCGCTTCCAGTGATTTGATAATCTCTGAAGAGATAAAAACAAAGTAAGCATAATTAAACACGAACTTATTTGGATGATAACAGAATCGTTTTAATGCATTTATTTGGTTATTAATCTAATAGAAAATATTACATTTTTCAACAAAACTTTAACGACTAATTAATAAAAAATCGATGACAAATTATTTCTGATTATGGTGATTTGCTTTATTGAACTATTTATTACCTTTCAGTTATTCATCGTCCTATTTAGGTCGATTCATAATTCAGTATTTTGTGGTACTAAGTCTATTAAAATGAGGGATTCTAAAATTCACTTAAAATATAATGTTTTTGAAGCCTATATCACTATCGTTGAGTCATTATGTAAAATGTAATGATACAATTGAAATCGTTATTTTTAAAACGATTTTTTCTGGATTCAATATTTTGAGAAATCTGCGAAATATGTTTTCCTTCACAAAACTACAAAATATATATTTAGGCGATGTTAATTTATTTTTTATATCGATAAAGATCTTTCTTCAATGTACGTTTCTACCATTATAGTTCTTGTCAAATTATTTCAGCAGTCATAGTATTAAAAAACACCTGACTTTTGATTAACTAGTTTCGCTGGGGCTGGAAATCTACAGAGATTTTAAGTTTATATTGGAACAGTGGCCTAAATAATTTCCAGATATTAGGTATCAAATCTGGATATTAATTAGATTGCAATTCAATCGATCTTGACGTGTTTTTCCAATTGTAAAGACGGAAGGTTAATTGATTTTTCTAAATGTTTAAGCATATTATATGAGTGTGTGTTTATTTTCACAGATATGCACATTGTTATTGTGTACATTTCACATATACATATACACACAAGTATATATTCATATATACATACATACAAGTATATATATACATATCTATATGTGTGTGTGTTGTGTGTGTGTGTAGAGAGAGTGTGAAATAAAGATCGTCGTAAAAAAAACGTTATATGACAGTGGTATTAATATGCAGATCTTATAAAACTTATAAATATCAGTTGATACTGCTGAAGGCTACACTAATCTAAATGTTTTGTTTGGGATTTGTATTATTTGAATATTAGTCCTAGCTCAAAGGGCATTTCCCCAATCAGAATTTGCTAACTCAGGAGGGGCTGGGACTTATAACCTAGTACCTGAGTTGTGCCTAGGGTCTTGGAGATTTTTGCATGTTAAATTCCCACATAATCATAAAAAAAGTGTAGAGACCAAAAATCTTAACATTTGAAGACGAAATTACTAGAGAAATCGTAGTGAATAATTTTTAATTAATTATAGTTTACAACACAGAAAGAGTTAGTATTATCTTTTGGTGGATGAGTTTATAGCATTGTAATGGGCAAATTTACAGGATGAATCAATTACATTTTAATATTCACTCTAAGGTCTTATTGATAGAACAGCATATATATATATATATATATATATATATATATATATATATATATATATATATATATAAACATTTAACATATTTTTTACATTTGTCAATAATCAATTTATATAAATTAAAAATTTTAGAATTTGTTTTCTGATGATGGATGTTCAGAATAATCGCATTGATAAAATTATAATTTATGTGTGATTATTCTTTTACATATATATATATATATATATATATATATATATTTATATATATATATATATATATATATCTATATATATATATATATATATCTATAAATATATATATATATATATATATATATATATAATATATATATCTATATCATCTTTATATTTATCTATCTATATATATATATATATATATATATATATATATATATATATATATATATATTATATGTATGTATGTATGTATTCGTATTCAATGTATTAGCCTATATAAATATGACTTAAACTAAATAAACTTTGGAAGAAACAAAAAATACACTGTTATTTTCTGCAATAAATTGTGGAATGGTACAATACTAGTTATTGTGATATTTTTAAATGTTAAAATGGTAGAGATTCTTTGAACATTAGATTCAAAAATGAATTTTCAAAGTAAAAAAAAAGCTCTTATCCACAAAAATGGCATTGCATATTTTGAAAGTTGAAACGATAAATAAGAGAAGATATTATTTATACTTTCTTGTAAACTTATATAGATATAATATATTCAAAAAAGCGTTATATTGGAATGTCATTGATATTCAATCTGCCAAGTCTAGAATAGCTACTTGAATAGAGGCAGACCCTAAGATTAGTGCGAATGCACCATTTAGTTATTTTTAATGATAGGAATATCTTTATTATAGCATTTCCGAGCAATATTCTGTCATTTCTACAGATCGCGTATATAGATAGATCAAGAAACATACAATGGCGACGTTTTTCAAGAGTCATTTTGTGAGCATTTGTTTATTTTGATAACTAATTTTTTCAATACTTATAGGAGAGTAAATAGCTATATAGAAGGTATAAAATTTTAGTCCGATAGGAAAAACATCAAAAGTTAATCGAGTCTATTAAGATTTACACTGATTTTGGTGAGAATTTTGATATGAAGAATGTAGAATTTAAATTCCCTACTTTACATTTCTTTTGAAACACAAAATGGAATCCACTTGTGAATGTTACACTTGAAATGAAAAAAAAAACAATATTAATATTTCCTTTGATAAATTACCAACAGGCAATTTTTTTTAAAACCTAACTTTTGATTTGAATCTAATTAAAAGACAAATTACAGATACGGTAGGCAAATCAAACACATCGACAGAAAACAGTTGTTAAAACAAAAAATAAACAGCTTTATGCTGAATGCAAGTATCATCAATGACCATTATTTTTTTTATTAAAATTCCATGTTATTATGCTTTAAAAAGCAAATGGTTGATTTACTTATTTTTTCATCTTCAATAAGAGTATTAGATTCGTCCATATAGTATGACTATCTTCTTCAATATCTTTAATTATAAAATCAAAGACCTTTTTTTGTTCAATATCTCATAATCATTCAATGAAAATTCCTTTAGGCCATATTTATGTTTCACGGGTTGTCGTAAATGTAATACCTTAAATATTTTACTAATCATTGTTGAAAATATCCACCTTTATTAAACGTCGTGTTGGTTGAAATTATCTTTGAAAGATTACAGTGATTTATCCATTAATTACTGTTGCCGAACAAAAGTATAGATATTTTCTTCAATAAAATCAATAATCAGAAATCAGCTTTCATTCATTTCTTCCATCTTAAAAGTTTTCAATATGATGCTAAATTCATAAATTTCTTTTTGGGTTCTTTTCGTTATCCTTTGATTTTTATTTTTATTTCCTCATTTAATCCATTTCAAGAACAGAACCAATGTCTTCAAGAATTTATTGATGAGCCATCATACTTATTTTATTTTCTACGAGAAAAGTTTTTTGAATATATTTTTGAAATTTTGTCAAATTTTACAATTTCTTTCCAATATTGTTTGATATCTCTTTAAATTTATTCTAATTTAGAAATAAGTGTAACCCAACAATCAATAATTTTTATTTAAATTTTCTCATGTTTTTTTGCTATATTTTTTACTAAAATTCGAACGATTTAAAAATGTCAAACAATTAATGAAAATAACTTTCACTGCCGATATACAATATATATATATATATATATATATATATATATATATATATATATATATATATATATATATATATATATAGATAACGTAACTAGACTCGTTTGAAAAAACTCTCAATTTTTGATTTGCTAATAATCAAATCAATCTCGAGGGAAAAAAGGTTTTAAAAAAAGAAAGAGCTACAAACATGAACTTCTGTCGACAAAAAAAATCGCACAGATGCAGGTCTGAAGCCCAAAGAAAAAAAACCGATACGAGTAAACAACTAACTAACAAAAGAGCTCAATACAACCGTAGAGCAGACCTAGATACACCTAGTTCAGCCAGACAAACCGTAGGTTTCACCTAAACGGATCGTCAGGAAAGTGTAGGCCTTATTTATATTTATATCAAATTATATAAATTATCTGGATTTATATATTATCTATATATCTATCTATAAATCTATATTTATATTCATATTATATATGTATCATATGAGATATAATATAGATATTTATATATGGATATATAACAAATGTATATAATATATAAGATTTCTTTTTTTTTTTCTTTTATATATATTTAATGATTTGTCTTCATTTTTATAAATTATCTTTCATAAAATTTCGTCTCGTGTAATTTACGATTGAATTCTTCTAATACTTTAAATGTGTTAACTAAACATTAAATTTCGCTTTTATGGTGTTTGTAAAAAATGTAAAACATTTTTTGATTCAAAAACAACTCTCATAAATTTCTTTATGATTCAATCCATTTCTTTTTATTTATATTTTTATTTAAAATCTTTTCATTTTGAAACAAAATTGTGCTTATTTATCTTTTTCAATTGTTTTTTAACGTATTCAAATTTTTGTAACAAATTACTAATTATTAAAAGCAGATCGAATCGAATCTTGTCAAATTTTTCTAAAAAAAAAATGAATATTTTCCGCTATTATATTAATAACATTCTTTAAAATTCACATGTTTGGATCATCTTCCAGTGATATTAATTGATTGTTCTTGCTTTTTTGTTTGGAGTTTTTTTTTTTTTTTTTTAAATCCTAGGCGAATGTTTTCAAAATGTTCTATGTCCCAAATTTCTATATATAGTTTTATCATTAAATGCTTATGAATATATTTTTAATTTAACAAAATTTGCCATTATGTTAAATTTAAAAACGATTTTTCACTTTTTTGTTTTAAAATTTTATTTAATTGGACATGAAAAGATTATTCATTGATATATAAATTATATACTCAATATTATTTGATTTAAGTATATCATTTATTTTAAAATCAACATAAACTTAACTGATTAGTCAAATTATAATATTTCCTATAAAAATTTAAGGTTCCAAATTTTTATGAAATATTTGTAAATAAATATATTAATATTTTATATATATTATATATTTTATATATATATAACATTTTGTTATAAATACGTTTATATTAACAAATTTTTTTAGTTAATTCTTTATGGTATTTACAAAATCCTAGAATTCTAAAAATTATTTTAACTATGTTTGTTTTCGTTTATTTGTTTGTTTTTTAATTTTTTTATTTATATATATCATCTTTATATTGTTTTTTTCTGATCCAAACTAAAAAGCTTGTATTGTCAAAAAGATGTGAATATCATGTGTAATACTTTTCATTTTTATTTCTGCTCAAAACATTTTAATGTCTTTTTATATGTCGAAAATAAAATAGGTGATCCATTATTTAAAACAGTATATTCAAGTTTTGATAATATGTTAAAGAAATTTACTATAATTTAAGAAATTTTCATTCGTCCCTTAAACTAACGATTTACATTTGGTTTCTTGTTTTAAGATCGTTGAAAATATCTATCACAAATATGTGGATTTTATGGTCGGTCTAAAAGTTATGCATCGAGTTTATTTTTCTTCTTTAATCAGTTACTTCAGGTCATGTTTTTTCGGAACTTGTTTCTATTTTTTAAATCCTTTGGCCTTTTTGTTTCTTTTAATTTCCAAAGTATGTCTTTTATATTTTGTTTAAAAACATTAAAATCCATTTTTCATATTGATTTATTACAAATTTTCAAACAATTACCATTTGTTTTTATCACAATATATAATATATATATACATATAAATAATGGAATATATCATTATATGGTATATAAGAGACAGATCCTTGGTTCAATCTTTTATAATTTCGGTTATTATATAACATTTTGATGTCAATCTTGAATTTGAAATAATTTGAAATTGAATCATTCAATGATGTTAATCTAATTTTGTTTTTTATGAAATTTTGATCTATTTATATATATAATAAATATTTATTTTATATTATATAAATTTTTTTTTTTTTCATTATCATTAGTAACTTTTCATGTGGGTTTATGGATGTGTTTTAATTAGATTCTTTCTAGATGCTTTTGTATCTTCTGTTAAATTTTTTTCTTTTATTTTTCACCTGGTAATATTTTTAAATCATTTTAAATATAGAATGCCTTCAGATGTTGATATATTTGGATATTTTTTTCATGGTAAATGTTTGAAACGATAATTTTACTCACTTCAAATCGATTGATTTTCATTGGCGAGCTTCTATTTTTTAAATGCATCTAAATAATTAATGTTTCTTGGTTTTCCATATTCTTATTTTCATTTTTTTAAAATGAAATTGTTTCTTCTAAAGTATATAAGAAATTTTTTTATCAATTTTGAGAAAAATTATCATTGTTTGATTTATCAATCTATATATACTCAGTATATATATTTCATAATATATATTAACATATTTTTATATATTATTGATTATATCAACCTTATCATTTGAGAAGTGCATGTTTTTATTTCAAAATGACATTACAATTATGGATATCTAATGGTTGACTTTTTTTTTTTTTGATGTTTCCTTACAAATAAAAGAAATCTATCACTTTATAAATTTTCATGTTCAAAAAGAATCTTTTCTTTCTTATTCTATTATTAGAACCCATTTAAACACACACATATAAATTATATACTATTAGGAACATACTAGTAGAAAACACAAATATATTAACTGCATCCACCTGCAAAAAAGACTAAAAATAATGGAAATGCTTTTTAATAATAAAAAGAAAAAATTAACTCTTAACAATATTAACTACGAACAAAGCCACAATTGCTAACCGTATTCGGAAATTAAAAACATCCCTACCACACACTTACATACACAGAACGCACACACTAATTAAAAATGAAAAATCGAATCATCCTTGATAATGGCTAAAGGTATAGCCGAAAGCGCTCGAAATATAAAACATTTGGACAGTTCTTACACACCCTTTGTCCAGAAAAAAAAAATTTGTTCGAACACAAAAAAATTAAATAAAAAGCTTAACCGTAGTACCTTGTCTGTCGTTTTTAATGAAACATGCATATATATATATATATATATATATATATATATATATATATATATATATATATATATATATATATATATATATTTATATATATATATTTATTTATTTATATAGTTTATCATATTTAAGAAATTAAAAATAATTTAAAAATATGTTTTTATTTTAATATAAAAAAAATTTTTTTTGAAAATTAAATTATCTTTGAGTGTTTTAAAAATTATATTTCATTTTTGTAAAAAAAAAAATTTTAATTTAAATAATTGGTTTAACATTTATTATAATAAATTATTTTTTTCATCTTTATTATTGTTTTGAAAATTTATTTAATTTATATATTTAATAATATATTCTGGGAAAAGGTATTATTTTGTAAAACTTTTATCTTTTCAACATTTTAAATGATATTTCCGTCTTAAATTTTAAATTCCAAAAAAAAAATTTGTTTAAATATATATTTTTTTATTTTATTAAAAAATTTTGTATATATAATTTTACATTTAATTAAAATTTATTTTAAATAATTTTAAATATATATTTAATCAAAAGTAACTATATATATAAAAAATATTTTTTTTTTATTCTTAATTTCAATATAATATATATTTATATATATTAAATATTTAGTTAAATATTTAGATTTCTAATGCATAAAAAAATTGAAAAAAATGAATATATATTATTTTATATAAATTATTACATATAAAATTTATATTTATATATATATTTTATATAAATATTAAAAATATATAAAATATAAAATCTGTAAATTCCAACGAATTTAAAATCAAAATCTAGATTATTTATTAATAATCAATGGTTTGATTTTAAAAATTTTAAAATTTTATATCTTTTTAATGTTGACATTATATTTGAAATATTTAAATATATATGTTTTAACAATATAAATTTTTTTATCAAATATAATGTTAAAATCTAAATTGTCTTCCAAATGAAATAATTTTTTATATATTTGATTTGCGTGAAAATTTCTTCATTAAACATGAAAAATTAAGTTTTTCTATAAATCTGCTATATTTGCTATAAACAAATTTTATTGAAAATCTATATATTGATATCTTTTTATATAAATATATAATTTTTAAATTCCATTTGATGCTGATTCATTAAAACTTTCTGGAGAAGATTTTTGAAAAAATATTGTAAATTCGATGCGATATTTTCTTGTTTGCCCATCTTGAAAATGGACCATGGATGATTAATAATCAAATGTTCATTAAAATTTAAAATACATCAAATTTTAATTCTTTGAAAAAAAAAATTCATATTGAATAAGTGTTATGATTTAAAATATTTTAAGTTCAAATTAATTAAATACACATCAAAAAAATGAACTATTGATTTATTATTTATATATTTATATGAACCCATTTTTAAATCTGTTCTGTAAACATCAATTCTAAAAAAAAAAAATGAGTAAATTATTTCATTTTACTTGAATGCAATATATTTAATTAAAAAATTTTTAATTTATTTTTCTCTGCAATTTTAAACCCATATTAATTTTGAAATTATGTAACTTTTCTTTTCAATTCAAACGAAATTTTAAAATAAATTCAAATATTAAATTAATATATTTTCTATTTTCCATAATTTATATTATGGTTTTTTTATTTAATACTTTCATTCTTGCTAAAATATTCAATTTTTGTCCTTTCTGCATTATAATACTCATTTCTTTTATAATATATTATAAAAAATTTTTAACATTTATATATAAAAAATAAATCAAAATGAAAAATAGAGAAATAATTTAAAATTTTTAAATTCATAATTTTCAATAATATTTCGAACGTTATAGTTTCACTTAGCTTTTGTATATATATAAATTCTATATTTAAATTTTAAATATATTATAATATATAGTTGAAAAAGATTGAGAGGTAAATTTCCATAACTCGCATTTTTCATTTTCTTTTTGTTAATTCCCATGAAATTTACCTAATATTCAACTATTAAAAATGGAGAATATCATCATTATTTTGTTAATTTATAAATGATATAATTATAAATTTATTTTTATAAATAACCATTTTATAAATTTTTTCTAAGTTTTAAAAAAATCACCTTTCTTATATTTTTGATTTTTAAAAATAAAACTGAATTAATAGTCCAAGAATTCGACAGTTTAACATAAAAATATATTCCGGTTATAAAATTTTTTTATATAATTAATTTTTAAATTATATTTTAAAATTCAATAAAAGATTACTGTATTTCTTAAATTTAATTCTTTTTGAAATTTTTATTCGTAAAATTTTATTTTTAATTATAAAATTTTTATTTTTTTTTTTGTTCTTAAATGACATCTACAAAATTTTTTAATTTGATATGGTTGAATAATCTAAAAAAAACAATTAAATTAAATATATTTTATATTTTGTAATCAAAACTTAGTAGGTATTTTTTATAATTCTGAATTTTTTATGAAATAATTTATTTGTTAAAACGAAGACATTTCCATTTTTAAAAAAAAGAAAATATAATTGTCATATTAAATCTTATATAATTTATATTTTGTTTAAACAGCATAAATATTGGATTTTCGCCTGAAATTAATCTGAAAAAAAATTAAATCAAAAAAGACAAAATCCAAATTCCTTATAAAAAAATTTATATTTAATATCAGAAATTTTTAATTAAAGGATTCAAATTATTTATATTTTTTTTTATATTTATTTTAAATTTAATGGTTTTTTTATAAAAATTTTTTTTTTATGTTTAAATTTTTATTTTTTTCATTTCTTTTATTTAATTTTGTTTTTAATCTTTTATTTAATATAAAATTTTCAAAAATTTAAACATTTAATAATGTATTTTTAAATTATTTTTAACCAAATTTAATTTTTTTTTTCAAATATTTCATTTAATTTTCTTTTTTTTTATTTTTTAAAAAATGATTAAAAACATTGTAAATAAAGTTGTTATATATATAAGTGTCTTGAAATATGTTGGAAGAATAATTTATATATTATTAATATCTTACATATTTAATCATTATTCTTTATTAATAAAATATTTTATATTATTTTTTATCATTTTCCTTTTCAAAAAAAAAAAATTTTTTTGATATCTTTTTAATTTCTGATTTAAGTATTTATAAATATCTATCTAAAGGAATTTTCTCTCTGTGAAGTAATTTGGAATTTTATTCCGTTCTGTTCTTTTTTGCTCTTGATGCAGAAATCTTAATATAATTTTTTTGAAAATGGCAAATCAGAAAATTTTTATATAATTATTATTGTAATTCAAATCAATATTGTAAAATTATTTTGAAATTTTTTAAGAATTTATGATATATTTGAATTTATCATTGGTTTGATAAACCTGTTTCCTATATGGGGTCAAACATATTTATTTGACAAAAGATTTTGCAAATATATATATATTTAAATTCATGTATATCATATTTTATAAATATATAAAGAAAAATTGTGATAAAACTAATCTTAAATATATTTTTAATATTTTTTGATTTAATTATATATTATAATTTATATTGCTAAATATTTTCATATGAAACATGAAATGGCTTTATTTTAAACCACTGATTTAATTTTTTTATGATTGATTCATTTATTTCCATTCATATTATTTTTAAAAATATGGTTTTATTTAATTTTTTAAAAATTTTTATTTTTTTTAAATATTGTATTATTTTTAATATTACTATATTTTAAATTAATTTTTTTTAACTTTTATTTTTTTTAAAGGCATTTTTTGATTTTTATTTATTTTTATTATTTTTTTGAAAAAAAATTTTTGAACATTTTTAAAATTTTAAAAAATTTATTCAAACCAAATTTTTCTTTTTTTTAATGGAAATTTTTAATTTGAGTTGGTATTTTATTTTATTAAAATAACATTTTAAAATATTTCAGATAAAAACTTTTAAGGCTAATTTGTAAATAATAACACATTGAGTAATTTTTTTATTTTCATTAAAGTAATATTTAAAATTATTAATTCAATATTATTATTTAAGGATATTTATGAAAATAATCTTTTTTTCCCTTTTATATAATATAATTATTTAAAATTTTCAAATATGCAACGTTTTAACGAGATTATTCATAATTTTCTGATTTTTATTTTCCTTAATTCTTTTTATAATTTGTCTTTTTAAAAAGGAAGTTTTTTTTCTGGTCGTAAATCATCAAAATGGTTTGTTTTTTTGATTTTTTTTAAATGTATATAAATATAACATATAAACATATATATTTTATATTTTCTTTTCTTATATCTTTTTAAATTTTTGTATATATATGTTTGTATTAATATATTTATATATATATTTATATTTCATATTGATTTAATTGTTTGAATTTTTTTATTTTAGAAATGTAAATAGAACATCTCCAATAAGTTTTTTAATTTTAACAGTTTTTTTCTAGTTCTATTTTAAATCCTTTATATTATAAATATATATATATATATATCTACAATATCGATATATATTCTTCATGGCAGTTTGTTTTTATATTAATTTTTTGATTCAAATTTTATTAATTTTTCAATATATTTCAAAAATGGACAATAAAATATTTAATGCATAATGTTTCAAAACGACCGTATATATTCTTCCATTTCATTTTTAAAAAAATGTTTAACATATTGTGCAAATGATTTATTTTTTAAAAAATTCATGCCATAAATAGATTTCTTTATTAGATTAAATTGTATTATATATATAAATTTAAAATTTATATATATTTTCTTTTAAATTTGCATATTCTTTCTTTTAAAATCTTTAAACGGAAATTTTATGTTAATCATTTTTTTCAATGGCCAGTTAATTCCAAATTCACTGATGATCATTTAAATTTGAAATTGAATTTTAAAATATACTGTCTGATATATATTAAAAATAAGAATTAAATCTTAAAAGAAATACTCCTTTTTTTATATGCATATATTTGGATTAATTTTTTTACTTAAAATTTGATATTTTAAATATATATAGGATTTATATGAATGATAACAAAATTTCTATGATGTCGTTTTCTATCCAAACTAAAATAAATATTTAAATATATATATATCAAACATATATATTTTCGTATTTATATATATATATATATATATATATATATATATATATATATATATATATATATATATATATATTTCATATCATTATTCACAAAAAACAAATGCAAAGGTTAATGATTTAAATGGCGAGACATCCATCGTCGCAAACAATTCAAATAATATACAAAAAAACTCCGAATCCGTTATGAATGAAAAATGATCCTTGTTTCTATAAATTTCTGCCGTATTAGTTCTTATTTTTACTACATAAGCTTTCGTCTGTTCCTACAGACATCTTCAGGTATAGAATAGATGTTGTTCTTGTTTTTTTCTTAGTAATAAGAGGACAACGAAAATATATGTATTGTTGTATCCGAAAATGCTATTGAAAATGAGTTATTGTTTTTGAACGCGCAAAGCAACGCTGAGTTTGATTTTAAATTTTTTAAAAATATTTGCGTTTATACAAAATATGGTGATGAACAATTTTTTACTGGTAAATTTTCTGTCAAAGTGGCATGAACTATATTGTTCAATAATTACAGTAATGTCGCATATTTTATCCAAAGTCGCACCTGAATTTTTATTTAAGAAATATAAATATATAATATATATATATATATATATATGAATTATTCTCATAAAAATGTTTATTTTGTGTTATGAAAAATGAAGTTTGTATATATGCATAAATTAAAAATATAAAAATTATTTTATTATTGTATTATATTTTATATATATTATTTTTGGGATTTATAAATATATGTATATAAAAATATAATATATATATTATCTGTTTTATTATTGTTTTCAAATGTTCAATATATAATATTCATATAAATTATTAAATTCGAATAATTTTATTATATATTGAAGAAAATATGAATTTAATTAAACTTATATATTATATATTTTATATAAAAATTTTATATAAAATTCAATAGAATTAAAAATATTATATTTAAATATATAAATATATATGTATATATTAAAAAATAAAGGATTAATGTATTTATTCATTCGTATTATTCAATATATAAATATATATATATTATATAAATTTTAAAAAAAATATTTTTTATCTTTTATATATTCATAAATTTTTCAATTTAAAGAAAGAAAATTTAAGTAAATTAAATAAAGTTTAAATTAGGTATAAAATCTTATTTTGTTTATAATATAACAAAATTTTATAATATTTAAATTTATTTAAAAATTTATATTAAATATTAAATAATTAAATATTGCTTTTTAGAAATAAAAAAATTTATTTAAGATATTGTATTTTTAAATAAAATTTTCATTTTTAAATAATAAAATAAATTTAATTTATTTTTTATATGTTTATAAAAATAAACGTTCAATAACAAAAATTACAGCAAAACCATTTAAATTCGTTTTCGAAAAACCCGTAAAAATATATTTCAAATTTAATATATAACTAATTATTAATTTAAATTGTATATTTATAAAAAATATATTTTTTATATATTTCTAAAAAGCTTAACAAATGAAGGTTGTTTCTTTGTGAATGATTATATATAAAACCTCATGAAAAAAAAATTTTCAAATTCCGTTGAAATTGGAATTTACCAAATATGTGTTTAAAAAATGCAAAATAAAAATTTTCTATGATTAATTTATTATATGGTCACATTTAATTCATTAAATAAAATAATTATATATAATATAATATATATATATATATTTTTTTTCTATAAATATATAAATATATTTAAAAATGTGGGTTTTATTTCATAATGGAAAAAAATCATATATTATACAAAAAATTTCAAACATGAAAAAAATAAACCCTTATAAATATTGTAAATATGAGATTAATAAAAATAACAAAAATATAAATTGAAATTATTTTATTTTGAACAACAAGAAAATTTTGCGTCATATTCCAAGATTTATAATGCAAAATTTGGATAAAATCCTTTTATCAAATTTATATATTTATAAATGCATTTGAAAATTTCAAATATATTTATACGAGGGTCATTCAATAAATAAGGTGAATTTTTCGGTATAAGGACTTCTAATACAGATAGAAGCTTACTTTTTTTTTTTTTTTTTCAACGTAGTCTCCCAGCACTGTCACACACTTTTTATATCTGTGCACAAGCTTCCGTATTCCCTCAGCGTAAAAATCTTTGGACTGATGTCTCAGCCAGTCGCTCACAACACTTTTGACTTCGTGCCTCTCATGAACGCTTTCAAGGGACCAAACAGGTGAAAGTCTGAAGGGGCAAGGTCTGGGCTGTAAGGGGGATGAGGGAGCAGTTCCCAGCCCAGCTCGTTGATGGTCTGCACCGTTTGGGCTGCTGTGTGAGGCCTTGCATTGTCATGATGCAAAGATGACTCCTTCTGACTGATGACCCCTGCGTTTGTTCTTTATGTCTTTCTTGACCTGCCTCAGCAGTTCACAGTAGTTCTTCTGTCAGACTGAATGAGGTCATTGACTGATTCGATCACCTCAGGAGACCTCACTTCTGTAGGCCTCCCAGGCCTGTCTTCATCCTCAACACTGCTCCGTCCTTCTTTAAACAATTTAGCCCACTTGTAGACATTTTTTGGCTGAAACATGTGGCACCATACACAGTTGACATTCTCCTATGAATTTCAACTGGTTTGCACCCTTCAGCAACCAAAAACTTGATAACTGACCGCTGTTCAATCCTGGAGCATGCTTCTTGGTCGGCCATCTTTGTTAATCGCCAAAACTCTCAAAAGTTTTTTTTTTAATCTGCAAAAGAAATTAAATCCATGTGAAAAAAAGAAAACAAAAAAAAAAAAAAAAAAAATTAAGTTCTATCTGTATTAGAAGTCCTTATACCGAAAAATTCAAAGAATTTATTGAATGATTCGTATATATATATCATATATAAAATTGGTAAATAAATAGAAGAGAATATTAAAGGAAAGGGTGAATTAATAACAAAATTATTTTAAAATTATTTTTATTTTATTCTAACTTTTGTTGAATGCAATAATTTTGATAACAATATTAAAATCATTGTTTTAATTTTGTATATATTGTATCATTATATTTTTTTAAGATATTATTTTTTAAAAATATCAACTTGAAATAAAATTCAAATAATTAAATATAAAATTTTTATATTGTTTAAATTATCCTGTAAAAAATTTTATATTTAGAAATTTTAAATAAAAAAATTTTTCTTGATATTTATGTTTCAATAAATTTAATATTTATACCGATATTAAATTAAAATAGAATTTGAATAAATAAAGAATAAAATATAAAAATTTTTTCTAAAAATTTTCGGCCATTTTGATTTTCTTTTTAAATGTATTTTGGTTAAATAAAAACATAAATAATTATAATGGGGTAAGAAAAATATAGTTAAATTCATAAAAAATTTATCATTAAATTCATTGATAAAAAAAAATTTGTTTATTTTAAACTGATTAACAATGAATAAGTTGTTATTAAGAAAATTGTAACTAACTAAAATTGAATTTGAACATAAAATAAACTAATCGAATATTATAAAAAAAAGATTAGGAAATGAATCATTTAAAAATCTATATGTCCAGAAAAGTAATCTCAAAAATTGTCCAAATTAAAAGATTGTTTTGGCTAAGTCCCTAATCTGGACCTTGCATGATTTTTAATATTTTTTCATAATTAAATCATAAGTGAGAATTCCCGCTATAAAATTTAAAAAAAATTTTTTTAACTGAAGAAAATATATAGATCATCTCATTTAAGATAGAACCGATTTAGGGAATAAAATAAAATTGTTTTGGTAATAAATAATTATTTTATATAATATAATAATTAAATTGATAAATGTCATAAATGAGGGTATTGAAGAATAATTTTGGAAAAGTTTGAAAATCTTACATTTGATAAATAAGAAGGTGTAAAAAAAATTTTTTTATTTATGTTTCAAAAAATGGGTTTCAAAAAAATATTAATTTCAAAGTTTTTTGAATTGAATGATTATTTGAAAAAATAATTAAATATTAATATTTATTAAAATATCGGATATAGATATGAAATAAAAAGAAAAATAAATAAACTAAATCTAAAATATATTTGAAGTTTCTTCATTTATGAAATTTAAATCAAAAGATAATAATTTACCAAATCATTTTCACAAAAATTTTCAATAATTTAATTTAAATATCTAATATTATATATCCTTAACTTGATATGTTGGAAAAAATTATAATTTTTGATAAATATATTCTTTTTATATATTAAATGTAAATCAATTCATAGAATTTTAGGCCTTCTTTAAAATTTTTTTTGAAATTTAATAAAGAATAATAAATTTGCATTAAATTTATATTAAATCATACTTGATTTTTGTAAAATTATTAAAATTTGTTAGATTTAAAGATACAAGTTTAAATCCAATTATCGAAAATAAATATTTTTTTAAAAAAAAATTTTCAGATATGTGATAATTTTAAAAAATAGATTTTTTTCTCTAAAATATTTTTATAAAAAAATTTAATTTTAATTTTCTGGTACCAATAATAAAAATAATTTTGAAATTCTATATCCATAATGAAATACAAGTTTTCAAAACAATTTTACATTGATTTTCATTTATGTATAAAAAAAAAATATTTTTGAAAAAATTTAATTAAAATGAAAAGAATTTTTTTGATAAAAAATTTCTTTTTAAATGAATTTTTTTATTTCTAATTGAATGTTAAAAAATTTTTTTAAAATAAATAATAAAAATTTTGAATGTTATTTAAGCTATTCTTTAAAAACAATTTTATGATATTTTAATTTTTAAAAAATAAAAAATAATAAATTTGAATAAATATTATTTTTTATAAATTTTTGAAATTCATAAAATTGATAAATTAATAATGATTTTTAAAAATTTATTATGGATTTTATAAATTTATTTTATATAAAAATTGTTTTTTTTATAAATCAATAAAAGTTTTTATAACTTATTTTTTTCATTTTTTTTTTGATTTTTTTAAACAAACAAAGTAAATTTAAGGCAAAACAAATAAAATTGCTCTCTTTATTTTGAAATAAAAATAAAATTTTTTTATCTAATATAAAAATAAAAAAATAAAATAAATTGAATTTTTATTAAAAATTTTTTATAATCTTAAAATAATAAATTTAAATTGTATATAATTAACTTTAATGTAATAAATTTGTTTTAATTTAATTTTTCTTTTACTGTTTTTTTTTTTATTTTTCTTTAAAAAATTAATTGTCTTTTTTTAAAAAAGAAAATTTTTCCTTCTTTTTTATTGATTTTTATATTAAAATTTAATTTATATAATATGAATTTTTCAAAATACTATATCAATAAAAAATAAAATAATAAATAATTTTTTAACTTTTAAAAAATTATTTATCTAAAAAAAATTAAGAATTTTTCTGATTCATTTTAAGTTTTTTTATTTTTAAGAAAATTAAAAAATAATTCTAAATTAAAAAATAATTTAAAAGATTATTTAAGAAATAAAAACATTATTCCCAAATTGGAAATTTTTGGCTAAAACTGAATCAAAGTTCCAAACATTTTCAAAAAAATCAGTTTTTTTATAAAAAATTTTAAATAAAAATCTCAATTATATTTTTTCTCAACTTTTTTTTTTCTATATAAAGACATTAATTTTTTTTTTTAAATTCTTTTGCATTAAAATAAAAATGACTTTGAAAAAAATTTTAAAACGTAAAAAGAAAATTTTTTAAAAATATAATTAAACAATTTAAAAAAGAAAAAAAAATTTATATTTTCTCTCTAAAAAGAAGAAATAATTTCAAATTTTTTCAATATTTAAAGAACAAATTTTTTTTAAATTTTTTTTAAAAGTTTCTCATTTTTTTTTTAATAATTATAAATTAAGATATTTTTTAAAAAAATTATAAAATTTTGATTGTTTAAAGTCTAAAAAAAATTCTTTTTACCTGCTTTTTTTATCTTTACAAATGTATTAAATATTTTATCATGATTTTTCACCATTATTTGTTATTTACATGAATGAAATTATTTTAGAAATTGATATGTTTAACAAAAAATAAAAAAAATAAATTTGTTTAATAAAATTGATGATATCAAATATAATTGTTTTAAAATTTTGAAATCCATAGTGTATTTAAATGAAAATGGTAATTTTTTTGAAAAGTGAGTTTTAAAAATTTTTCCTTTATTTTGGATTTTAAATTAAAAGACTATGAAAGTTCAATGATATTTTTCTTTTTTTTTCCCTTTTTTTTTTGTTTGCAAATAAGATTTTAGATGAAAATGATTTAAAACAGAAAATGGTTGGTTTATTGAAAATAAAAAATATTTTTAATTTTTACTGAATAAATTTTTCAATAAATAAGAAGTTTATAAAAATAATTTAAAAATATAAATTTTTCATATGCCTCATAAGAGACATTTATTTTCAGAATTAATTTAATTTTTTCAAAATAATTTTAAAATTCAATAAAAAATCTTTTTTATTTAATTATTTAAATGATATTAATTTTAATTCAAATGGATTAGAACATTGAAGCAAAAAAAAGAATTTTTATCGGAAAAATTTTAATTTCAAGAATAAATTAGGAATGCCGCTAAAAATTTTTTGTCCAATATTTTTTTCTTAATTTTTTTATCTAATTATTTAAATTTTAAACAAAAAAAAATATAAATAAATTATTTCTATATATTTTTAATTGATTTTTGGTCAAAAAGCATTTTTGTTTTGAAATTCTTTTTAATTTATATTTTTTTATAAATTTATAAACCATATTTTGATGAAAGATATATTATCAACACATTTTATAATTATAAAAAATCAAAATAAATGAAATTTTGTTTTTTCAATGAATTTGTAGAGATAATTTCAATAATAAAACAATTAAATAAAACTAAAAGATTGCTAATATTTTTAAAAAAAAAATTGTGCTTAAGCCATAAATTTTTTTTTGGATTTTTTTTAACTAAAATTAAATTTTTTATTTCGATTTCCAAAAAAAATCATATTGTTTTGAAAATTTTTAATGAAATTTTTTTGTTTAATTTATTTAATGTTTCAATATATATATTTAATAGGAAAAATTTTCATGAAATTTTCATGATTTTTTTGAAAATTATGTTTTTATTCGTGCCAATTTCTTACAACATTCATTTCAAAAATCTTTTTTTTTCAAAAATTTCACATTTTACCCTTTCAAACACTTTGACACTTTTGTATGTAAAAGTAATTTTAAAATTCTAAATTTTAAATTAAAAAAATTTAAATTTTTTTTAAAAAAATTATTAAAAAATTTTGAATTTTTTCTCTTTTTATATGAATATTATATATATATATATATTTATAATAATATATATAAATTTGAAAGAACAGGTTTCATTAGAATTTTTAACCATCTTATGGTTATTAATTTTTCATTAAAATTTTTAAATTGCAAATGTTTTTTTTTGAAAATAATTGTTAAATCCCATTTTAATTATAATTTAGAATAAAAATTTTTTGTTTTCATTATTTCTCCAAATTTGAATTTGGAAGGATCTTTTTTATTCAATGCTGACATTAATTTTTCTTTCCCTCTAAAAATTAATTTTTCAAAAAGTTTTTTATCATATAAAAACTTTTAATTTTTTAATTTCAGATGCACAATGTTTTATTTTTTTTTTTAATATTTTTTGTTTTTAAAAAAATTTTTATGAACCCTTTTGATTGTTCAAATGAAATTTTTTTTTTTTTTATTTTATGTTCATTTCATTCAATTTTTATTAAGGAATAAAATGCAAAACAAATAATATAATTTTCTTAAAATATGTTTTTTAAACCAATTATTTTCAATATTCAATATATTTTTAAAATATTTTAAAATATTTAAAAGTTTTATTTTTTCTATAAATTTTAAATTTTGTTTCAAAACTTTTTTTTTGGGTTGAATAAAATCTCAAAATTTAATTTTTAAAATTAAATTTGAGAGATTGTTCAAATATTTTTTCATATTTATAAAATGTTTTGAAATCATTCTTTTTCAATTTTTGAAAGATTATGAGTTGTTATTTAAGTTTTTGTTTGAATTTTTAATGGAATAATCATACTTTTTTTTAAAAATGTTTTTAATTTTTTTCCAAAATTATAAGCTATTTTTTTGTTTTTATTTTTTTTCTAAAAAAAATTTTGGTTTCTTTGTTATTTTTTTGTTTCCAATTTAAATATTTTGAAAAACTAATATTTTTTAATTATAATTTCAAGTATTGAATTTGGTCTATATTTATTTTCTTACATAAATAAAAAAATCTTTTTTTTTTTTTATCTTTTAATTATTTTAATATTTTGATCCAAACATGTTTTTCTTTTTTTTAACATTTGAATAAATTGATTTTCATATTTATCACAAAATAAATGAATTTTAAATTTCTAAAATGTATTTCATTTTTTAATGAAATGAATTTGATTTACAAATGATGTTTTATTCAATAAAAAATTAAATTTTTTTTTTTTCTAATTATTTATTTGTATTTGAAAATATATAAAATTTAATTCTGTTTTTATTAAACTCTTTAATTTTGTTATAAATATTTATATAAATATATTTTGAATTTTTTGCTTTATATGCATTATTTTTTACATGATGCATTTTATAATTTTAAGTTAATTTTATTTTTGTTTTTGTCCTTTTAAATTTATTTTTGTTTTAATTTATATATAAAAAAATTGAAACCTTCAAACTTTAAAATCACGTATTTTTTATTTTTATTTGTTTCTTACTAGGATTATTTTTTTTTTGATTTTTTATATTGAAAAAATATAAATTGAATTATAAAATATTTATTTTTATATAAATATATATCATATATAAAAAATATAAAAAAATAATCATATAACTTTTTTTGAAAAATTTTGAATTGTTTATCTTAAACATCTTTAAATTACAAAAAATGAAGAAATAATTGTCTCATATTTTTTAATGTTTTTTATTAAATATTTTAAAATTTTCAATTTTGTCTGTAAAATATTTCTTCATTCTGGAATATATATATATCATTTAATTATTTATATAAATTATATATATATATATATATATTCTATATATTATATATATATATAAATAACAGCAAATTGTCCAAATCATGTTACAGCATAATTGTCCATCCCACAAAATGTTTAATATCTAAAAAAAAACTAAAACTAATTGAGTTTTTTTTTTTCCAATTTTTCAGATAAGATGTTTAGCCATCTTGACACCATTTTCATAAGAATCACTGAAAAACCCTTTGAGTTATTCAGCTAGAAAGAGAACAGGTTAAAATTGTTTTTGTGTCAGACCCACTGTCTTCCCAAATGAGCAATGGTGAAAGGAAAAAAATCATTCAGGCCTTCAGTAATGGTACCAACATTCATACTCTGGCTTCCATCTTCAAAGTCCATTCAAGAACCATCAAGAGAATGGTGAATAAGTTTTTTAAAAAGAACAGTAGAGGGAAACTGGATCAGGAGGTCACAACAGGAAGAGGGATCATCATTTCAACTTAGAGCTAAAGAGATCAATTAGAAAAGATCCAACTCAATCCATAAGAAAGTTTGGCATGTGAGAGAGGAGTTTCAGCTATGACAGTCCAAAGAGCAGTGAAAAAAAAACTTGAAAATGAAATTGTATGGGAAACCTTTGAGACACCTTGTTACTCCAGGACAGAAGTTAAAATGTTAGAGAGGGTAAAGATCATCTTGAATAAGTTGGAAAATGATCCTGAATAATATATATATATATATATATATATATATTTTTATATATTATATATATAAAGAAATATATTCTTATTATGTGATCAACATATTTAACAAATAAATAAAAATCATTTCAGAGATAAAACAGTTCAAATCTTAATCTAACAAATGGACAATTTTAGTCTTATACCCAATAAAAATATTATATTTGTTTCATCAAGATGACAAAGTGCTGTGGTTTTTATTCTGTAATTCAAGTGGTTTTGGCTATTTTTTAAAAATTTATCAAACTGATTTTATTTTTACTTTTTAATTGGATGTATATATATATATTTATATGTTTGTTATAAAATGTTTTATTTTTTCTGCTCAACATTTCATAAAAATATATAAATATGTTCATTGTTAATTTTATTGGTGATTATCTATGATCATTTTTTTTTTAAATTGCCACTTTCTTAATTTCTTTTTACATGTGGATGAGGTTTATGATGTTGAAAACAAACTATTTCAAATAAAAACCATCCCTTTTTCTATAGATACATTACTTTTTAAAATTTTTCTAGTTAAAAAGTCTTTAAAATTATCCTCTAATGGCTAAAAGAATACTATTCTCTACTTGGAACTATATAGAACATTTGGAACAGTTTCTATTCAAATAGTGTCCATCAAGAAAACACTTGTTAAACACAATAAAATTAAATAAAATTGAGATCACAGTATTTTGTTGGTCATCTTTAAATAAAACATGTATAAAACAAGGGATTGCTGTCTAAATTTAAAATATATATATATCCAAAATTTGCTAAAAAAAAATTATCAAAAAATTTTTTCTGGCTTTTCCACATTAATGTTTCAATTGAAGGTGACAGAATCATTATAAAAGCAAGAATGAATAAAAATTTTATTTTCACTTGAAATTTTCTTTTTTTATTTAATAAAATTTAATCTCAATGTTGAGGTTGTAGAAGAAAATTTTTATTTATATAGACAAAAAAAGGTAAAAAAATCATTTGTTGTAAACAAAAGAAAAAAAAAATCTCTTTCCTTTAAAATTTGGAAGAAAAAATGTTCATGTAAAGGCTATGTTTAAATATTTCTATATTAAATATAAAAATTTCTTTAAGCAAGTAAATTTTTCTTAAAAAAAGGGGTTAACACTATTTTTCATTTTCTTTATTTTTCCTTTTATTTTTTTAATTTTTCAAAAGATCCATTTCCTGTTTGAGGGAAAAGGCAACATAGTTCTGCTTAAAAATTTTAGAAGGTTATTAGGAAGAGAATTTCTAGTAGTTTTAGTAAATTAGGATGAATATATAGATTTCTTCCTTGCAACAATTTCTTTGACTTGTATTATTGTTGCTATAACTGATGTTATCATGGAGACAATGTCAAGCATCACTGCCAAAGGTTGTTTCTCCAGATTTATCTGCGTTTAATTGTTAGAAATATCAGGAACTTTATTTTCAAAATTCCAATTTGTTTATTGTCCCCTGCCCTCTGATTCCTCATTAAAAAAAATCTCTGATAAGAATCAAATATTATGGGATAAGTTTTGGAAAAAGAAATTTTGACAAATTGTGATCAGTTAAAAGAAGATTTAATGGCATCTTTTTTATATATATTTTCTAATTCTCTCCTTTGTCAAAAAATATATTCTTATGCCTGATAAGAATCAAGGCTTTGGGATCTGGTTTTGGAAGCAGGGGTAAAAGTTAAGGGAAAGATCAGAAAAATCACGAACTTGTATAACATTGGTTCTCAAATTAAATTCTAATCATATACCATGATGAAAAAATATAAAACTTGATAAAAAAAAGTTTTATCTCAAAAAAATTCTTATTAAAAAAAGAAAGAAGTATTTTTTTTAATTATATTAAAATTTTTTAATCCTTTTTGTTTTATTTGAAATTTTTTTTTTTAATTTAATTTTTTTTTTTTTTTTAATAAAATGAAAAATATTAGTATTAACTATTTTGTTTTAGAATTTTTTTTTTTTCTTCAGTAAGAAAGGTATTGTTTTGGAAATTCTTGCAAAAATCAAAAACATACATACATACAAAAATACCAATCACATACAACGCCAAGCATTCATTGGTTAATTAATCACCACTACGTTATTATAGACAATTTACAAATCGCAGTAATGCGACAATTTTGTAATCGCTCTATTTTCATGTAGTCAATTTTGTGCACTTTTGGGAGAAACGGATCCCAGAAGCTTTCTTAAATCTCCCCAAAGGTCACTCGCTGATTGGTCGATGCCAACCAATCAGATTGTCTGCACGTGAAGAATAAAAACTTCCCATTGCAGCAATCTGGAGCCTATAGTCACTTATTTAAGCAAAAATTTTCTAACCATTTTTTGTGAGAATTCAGCTGCGAAACTAATCCACGACAGTTGAAACCATGTGCCAACCTTCTCAATCACACACACCACTCACATGCTGAACATACCTTGTAATTTCTCCACTCAAAATCTTTTCTAACACAGCAAATCTTTTAAAACAGTCATTATAAAAAGACTCTCATTCTTATTATTCCAGTGAACTTTGAAATACTAAAATAACAATTAAAGAGAGACAACTCTTTGTTTAAATCAACCTTTTTTTTACTTAAATGCATGTTTTCTTTCACATCATTGTTTGATATTGTAAATCTTGTTAAATACATATTTTATGTGTAACAATGTCTTTTGTTTTTATCCTTTTCTGCAAAAAATGTTTTTAATAATCTAAAGTTAAATTAATGTGGTGAAGTCCGCCACAACTTCTGTACAATTGAATGAAATTTTTTTTTTTTTGTTTTAGAAAATCTTTGTTAATTTTCAGCAATTAAAATTCCACCCTCTTCAAATTTATTAGTTAAAAGCAGAACTCATTGGAGAATTTAAATCATCAATTTGTTTTTGTGAAACAGAAACACAATTTGTTAAAAATCTACTCTAGATTGTAAAATAAAAAATGCTATAAAACTATGACATTATTTAATCAGAAAAGCTTTCAATTGCTTTTATAAATAATATATATCGAGAACACTTAAGGAAAAAAAAATTTCTTTCAATTAATTTTTACATTTGTTTCATTTTTTTTTTTAAATTGTAGTTAGAATAATTTCATAATTTAAGTTAAAATTATTTTAAAATTCTGTATTAATTTCACCCTTTTAGGTGTTATTATTAAGTAAAGACTATATTTACTAATCATAAATGGTAAAGTTTAGTACAAATCATCAAACACAAATATTTTTAAAAGAATTTTTTTCTTTTTTTTTTTTTCTTTTGTATGTATCCCAATTATTTTAATTTATAAAAGATTTTCTTCAATGTCATGTATTGCAGGAAAAGCCATTTAATGGATACATGACATTATCAGAAAATAAAATTAAAAAATTTTTAAGTTCTGAAAATTCTGGGTGGTCTCTGGTCATGGGACCAATCTTTAAAACCTGTATAGCAACTTTGGGGTTGTTCATTAGTTATACACTTTTCAGACAGTGGCCCAACCCTTATTTGTCTTGAACTAAGACACTTTTTGTAAGTTACTGAGAGAACCTGTTCAGTCCCAACCTTTTATCCTATCCCACATTGGGTAAATTTTAATCAAATACAGTCAGGTCTGGTTGCTGTCACAATTGATAAGAATTAAATCTGTTCAGTGAAGGTGCATATCAATAAAAATGTAAGGTAAATAAAATATAAGACACACAGTTAATAAGTAAAAAAAAATATTTTTTATTGGTTCTTTGGTTTGTCAATTAATATTGGCATGAAACTGTAAAATAGTTTAGTGACTGTCTCTGATAAGTTCTCAGAGTTGGATTACGAAATTCTATTTTCAATGTGGAGTTTGTTTGGTTTTTTCCTGTAATTTAATGTAATTTGGCTTTTTCATGTTAACTTTCTGTTTTTCAATATTAACTTTTTGGTGGAACAACATAATTTTTATTAAAGAGTTCTTGTTCTTGGCATTAAATCTGTTTGGCAGTCTTAAACGTTGGTTTGGTCTTCACTATGGACTAATAATCAGTGCTCAACATTAGAATTCTCCAATTCTCACTTCTCAGTAACAAATTTAAAATTGCTTAAGATTTAAACTATCACTTTATTTTTGCATGATTTTTTGGTCTTGGTTTCATCTAATTTAGAAAATCAATAAATGTCCATTGTTTAAAATCATATACATTGAGTTCTGGGCCTTGATTTTTTTGCAGGAAATAGGCTAATTTCTGTTTATCACCATAAAAAATCATCTAAATGTTAAAATACAGCTTTCGACCATTTTTTCTCCATCTTTCCTGTTGTTTTAATGTGTTTTAAATGGTTACCAGAAAAACAGTCATGGAATCTTTTGAAGGTGAACATTTAATGTTTTTCAAGGTTGAGGGGATTAAATAAAAACTTTATCTCCTTGACATTTTTACCATACAAAATATTTTTTTGGCTTGTAAATAAATAAATTAAAATTATCATTCAGAAATTTGCTTACACAAATCAAAATTCAAATTGTTTAACCCTAATTTTTCTTCATTGGCCATTTCTTAAATTCTATACCTGTTTTGAAGAATTTTTCTTTTGATTGACAGATTTAAAAATTCAATGCTTTCTATTGTGTTTTGATAATTTCTTTATTTTTTTTGACCATCATTCATCAGTTGTCAAGTTTGCCTATTTATAAAATTATTTTTTTAAGCATTTCACCCCAAGCAAAGGCGGGAAGCCACTAGGACACAAGGGGTTACAGAAATTTGGAGCAAGATCAGATAGGGTGTGATAGAGGAAAGGATGAGGAGAAGGATAGTGGATAGATCAAGACAACTGGAGATGTCGATTGACATTACATTTGAATAGTTGGAGATTATAGCTATCAGGGAAACTGGAATAGGGAAGGGAGTTCCACAGGTGAGAGGTGCAAGATATGAAGCTATTGGAGTAGAAGAGATGGCTACATTTAATAGTTTCGACAGTGAAAGTGTGAGAGCGGGATGCCGGCCTTGTAGGGCACTTGAATTCATGAAGTCTGGGAACCAGTGAATGCAGCTCCTCAGAGCAATTACCATGAACATATTTGTAAAAAAAACAGAGAGGCAATGCATCTTGAGAGATGACTGTAGACGATGATATGGAATAGTGTTTTGCCGTTTTCTTTCTCCCGTTGTTCTTAATATTATTGAAATTTAATCCCAATAAAAGACTGTTGGTAAGGGCATAGGATTAGTTGTTCACGATCCCCAAGAAAAAAATTTTGATTGAAACTTGATGCTTGGAGTTAAAAAGCGCCAACATTGACACTGGTTATCATGAAAAAAGAAAAAACAAAACTTGCTGCCATGTGTGAATATAATTTTGATCTACCGAAAACTCATTTTGATTTTTTTTTTATCCCCCCCCCTACTCATCAGTCTGTTTACACACTTTCTTGTTTTATAAACTTAAGACACTATTGTTCTCAGCTCTGGGTCCTTTGATCACCCTTCTGGCTGAATCAGCCCATCCCAGTTATCTCCATTGCCTTTCGTAATTAATTACTCTCACACATGCCACATTACTCTATCAAAACATTACCCTTTCTGCAATTGTCATTCTCTGAGAATCTTAATTTCTTCTTAAAAATAAAATCTTTAATTTTCTTCATTGTAGTTGATCAGTATATCCTTCATTATATCTTCTAATTCTTATTTTCCAGCATTAAATATTATAGTTGATCAGTCTATCTTTTAATCCTTGTTTTTCAGTGTTAAACATCTTTCAGTGTTAAATAGTCACATCATAGCAAATTTAAAGCCAAAGTTTCTAAAATTCGATAAAACATTAGATTACAAAGAATATTTCTCTAAAATTTTAAGATTTCTGAGTGCTTAAAAGTTATATATAAAAGGTGATCACATTGTATTCAATTATTTTTTTTATGTCTAAAACCACCAGAGAGCAACATTATACAACCAACCATCTATCATCAAGCTGTCAAACACATTAACAGCTTAAATAAACAGCTACTAACATGCATTTCTGTGACATTTTAAACTTGAAGTAAATAATATTTGTTTCAAATCAGATTAATTATACTTTAGATCAGTTAATATTCCTTGAATAAAATTTCAGAAAAGTATATTTTATTTTTGGAAGATTTTTTTAAATAAGGAAATGAAAGGCAACTAAAACTAAGGGTACTAATTTTGGAAAAAACAAAAATAAACAATTTTGCCATTCAATTTCAAAAACTAGTTTTTGAAATATAGCAAAGTATTTTGTTTATTGAAAATATAAAATTTAATCAATTTACTTGAAAATAAAAGCTTCAAGAAAGATTTTTCAGTTTTAAAAATTAATTTTCATTGTATCACATGTTCTGTGGTGGTACATTTATTTATATATATATATATATTTATATATATATATATATATATAAATGTCCATCAGAGGACAAAACACATTGGCTAAGAAAAGTTTTCTTTTGTCTTTATTGATAGAATTGTTACAGAGATATTTTTAGTTATATTTGAAATTTACACAGATATATATATATAGATAGATAGATTCATCTATTGCTCAGTTCACACTTCTCAGTGATTTGAACAGCAGTCAACATTTTCCCTTGTTTCCTGTTTAGGATTGGGTTCCTGGTTCCTTCTAAATTCTACTCTAACTTTATACTTCTAATGTCTCTGCCTAAATTTAGAAATTTATAATATTATTGCATTTCTGGTTCCATTCTAAGCTTCGTATAGTTGCTTTAATTTCAGGAGAAAATAAAGACAAAAACTGTCCAACATTTGGATATTTTTTTTATTGTGCTGTTCCTCGATCTTAACTTTTGGCTCACATGAGCCATCATCAGAGTGGTTATATGGACATTACAACAGAAATGTTCACCATCAAAGATTACATCCTGTTATGTTTACATAGAATTTTGCTATATATATATATATATATATATATATATATATATATATATATATATATCTCACACACTCAAGGTGCATTTGAAAAACTATCTAGTGAATTCACTATATGTATTTAAATGTTCTCTGGGTGATTGTATTTGGGGAGAAAATATTTATGCTGGCCACACTATGACCACATTGTCTCATTTTTGGACTTTTCATTTGAATGGTACGTCCAACATTTCTAAACATTTACAACAGCATACCTTTCCAGATTCACAATTCAGAAAAATTCTTATTGAAAATACATCTATACTTTTTCATGAAAATAATAAGCATAAACTAAAAATTCTTGAATATATTTATATGAAAAAATTGAAACCAAACCTTAATAAAATTATGAATACTGCACAAATGTTTGAAAATGTTTACAGTAGATAGTTTAAAATATTGAGGTTTGTACTTTGTAGTTTTAATACTTATTTTTTAAAAAACTCTCAACAACACCATAAGTTAGTTACCTCCCCTGAAGCATCACACAAGTCAATCCACTGTACTCAACTCAGCATTCTTCACTTCACAAGTAAAAAAAAATTTAGCTTTCAGATGAATGCAGCAATCTTGTCTTTGAAAATGATGAACACTAGAATATTTGTCTTGAAATAAACAACACCCTGATGATGACATTGTGCTATGTTGAAAGTATACAGAATAAAATAATATGTATCACCACAGTAATTTTCTCTCTTCCTTTAATAATGATATCAAAAAGCTTGTCTGTGAATATGAAAAGATCCAGTTGAAAATAAGTAGAAAAACTTGTCTAAATTAATAAATGAAACCTATATATATATATATATATATAGAGAGAGAGAGAGATATTATATAAAAGAAAAAAGAAAAGATTTAGGTAAAGTGAAAAAAATGATGAAAAGGACAAATAATCATGACATTCTATACACACGCACAATACAAAAAAACTTACACCAATTATTTTTTGAGATAATGGTGGTTTAGTGATATAAGCCTCACTAATTAACCCATATATGGAGGGAGAAGAGTTGGATTCATATCTTTCCCTAAAGTATTTGCACATAAGTGAATATAACAAACCCAATTGGAATTGGAACTCGGCTTTCCAATTTACAAATTCAAGTCATTATGCATTACACCACCTGCATGTCCAAGTTTATAGCAACATGCATTCCCAAGCAGTCACTCATCTAGGTACTGACTTGACTTGATGTTGCTTAACTTCAGTGATTATACATATGAATAATGAAACCTATATATATATATATATATATATATATATATATATATATATATATATATATAATATGATGGATAAATTATCTTCTAAATTATGCAAAAATGAAACTAACACTGACATCTCATTTTAACAGATATATTTACAAAAATTACACAAAAATATCTGAAATGCTAAAGAGCAAATTTATTCAATAAAATCGCCATTGGCTTCAACCACAGCCTCCAGACGACTTTGGAATTTCCAGCAACTCTTCTGGATGGTCTCCTTGTTTAAGTTGGTGAATGCTGCCATAATCCTTGTCTTCGATTCATTTTTGATGTCACAAGGAGTTTTGTTGGTCACTCTCTGAACTGCACACTACACATAATAATCAAGGGGGTGATGTAAGGGGGTGATGTGCTCCCAGAAATTGCCTGACAGCCATGACTGGGTTCTCCTTCTTATATGGCATGGTGCAGTCCTGTTGTCAGACATAGGGTCTTCCAGTAGTCACCCTCTTGACCCAGAGCAGTATGACCTCCTCAAGGTTGTGTAGGCCTCCATGTTGAGTTAGAGGCCCTCACCAACAAATTTGTCAGTTCTTATCAGAGTGAGCTTTCCAAGCTGCTGTACCTTCATAGTAATCATTAGCCTCATCCAACCCTTTCTGAAACATCTGCATCTACATTGATATTCAAACATTCTGAAATGTACATATTGGAGCTTCTGGCGCGAATACCAAGCAGTACAACATGCCGTTTCCAAATTTCTTGCATCATGGTGCTCTTTTTCTCACAGACAGTGTACAACTGAACTTACTATACTGTGCATGCTCAAAGTTAAAAATATGAAATGTCAAGAATTTACCCATCACACCCCATACATATATATATATATATATATATATATATATATATATAGTGTGTGATAGGTAAATTGTTTATGTGTGTGTGTATGATTGGAAAGCTGGGAGTTAGAATGCAATATTTGTTTTATATATATATATATATATATATGAACATATTAATTATATGCACTTGAAATCACTGTTTCCTGTGGCGAATGATATTTTTTTTTCTTGCATTGTTCCTATATATATATATATATATATATATATATATATATATATATAAGACACCAAAAACATGTAGAAATCGCTACACAATTGCAGTTGTATTTCAATGTATATCAATGCATCTCATCAGGCGATTGTAAATTACTGGCAAGTGAACAGTTTATTTAGATTTATAAGAAAAATACAACCACTGGTTTTGAAAAAAAAATAAAGGGTGGATTATAAGGATTGAGGGTTTTACTCTGATCAACCAATCAAATATAATCTACATTAGATTTAAACTAAGCAAAGGAGCAAAAATTAAAAATTATTATGACCCATAGATTAGCG
>CAHIKZ030002317.1:0-107500 GCA_903632075.3 Acanthosepion pharaonis | reverse complement strand
ATATATTATATATATATCATATCTTTTTTAAGAATTCTGAATTTGTACACAAATATATTTCATGGCACTTATTACTTTAAAACGGTGCACATGTATGTAAAATTGAGAATATATACACACACATACACAGTCCTGACAGTGCATACATGAACACATACCTGATTGAACACACACACACACCTGATTGAACACACACACACACACACATACCTGATTGAGCATATATAACACATACATGTGCACACATATCTAATTGAGAATATACATATACACATGCACAGACATATATAATTGAACATATAGGCACAAAAACATGAATTTTTAAGTTAGATACATATCAGTATATTATGTTTGTTTTGAATAGTGCATGTTGTTTGCATGAAAGTGTTTTTACAAATGGGGGTATATATATATATATATATATATATATATATATATATATATAGAGGTCTAGAGTTCCCCTTTTAATTCCCATTACTCATATCTCTACCCCTGACCTGATGTCATGCTATTTGTTAGGTTCCCTAATATGGGTCAAATAAATGTGTCTATGGAAAACTGGGTCAAGAGTTGTGGAACTCTCCAGAGAGATATGGATCCCTGATCTTTGTTAAGTCAATCCGTCTAGGAAAAGGCTCTGTCACCTTTTGAGTAAATGTTATCATTTTTCATTAAGTGTGAGTGGGCCTCATGCAAGGTTTTTGCTCACTTGAACAAACTTCCAGCCCAGGGGGCATGGCTTGTTAAAAGTATCATCATTAGAGGTGGGGGGTGCTGTTTAAAGTGCAGTGGTTGGCTGTAAGTGAAATTAAGCACAAAAACTTAAAGGCCATGTATGTGATGTACACTAATGTGGTATCAAGTAGAAAATGTGTTGGTTTTAAAGAGAAAGGGAAAATGTGTTAGTTTTAAAGAAAAAATGTGTTGGTTTTAAAGGGGAAAATGTGTTGGTTTTAAAGAGAGAAAAATTTTGGATTTAAAGAGAGGGGGGAAAATGTGTTGGTTTTAAAGAGAGTGGGGAAAAATGTGTTGGTTTTAAAGAGAGGGGGGAAAATGTGTTGGTTTTAAAGAGAGTGGGGAAAGTGTGTTTGTTTTAAAGAGAGGGGAAAAGTGTGTTTGTTTTAAAGAGTGGGGGAAAATTTGTTGGTTTTAAAGAGAGGGGAAAATGTGTTGGTTTTAAAGAGAGTGGGGGGAAAATGTTTGGTTTTTTAAGAGAGTGGGGGAAAATGTGTTGGTTATAAAAGAGAGTGGGGAAAGTGTGTTGGTTATAAAGAGAGTGGGGGAAAGTGTGTTGGTTATAAAGAATGTGTGTTTAAAGAGAGTTTTAAAGTGTGTTGGTTATAAAGAGAGTGGGGGAAAGTGTGTTTGGTTATAAAGAGAGGGGGGAAAGTGTGTTGGTTATAAAGAGAGGGGGGAAAATGTGTTGGTTATAAAGAGAGTTAAAGTGTGTTGGTTATAAAGAGAGGGGGAAAGTGTGTTGGTTATAAAGAGGGGGGAAAATGTGTTGGTTTTAAAAAGAGGGGGGAAAATGTGTTTGGTTTTAAAGAGAGGGGAAAATGTGTTGGTTTTAAAGGGAGGAGAAAATGTGTTGGTTTTAAAGAGAGGGGGAAAAATGTGTTGGTTTTAAAGTGTGGGGAAAATGTGTTGGTTTTAAAGAGAGGGGGAAAATTTGTTGGTTTTAAAGAGAGAAAATGTGTTGGTTTTAAAGAGAGTGGGGAAAATGTGTTGGTTATAAAGAGAGTGAAGGAAAATTTGTTGGTTTTAAAGAGAGGGGGGGAAATGTGTTGGTTTTAAAGAGAGTGGGGAAAATGTGTTGGTTATAAAGAGAGTGAAGGAAAGTGTGTTGGTTATAAAGAGAGTGGGGGAAAGTGTGTTGGTTATAAAGAGAGTGGGGGAAAGTGTGTTGGTTATAAAGAGAGGGGGAAATGTGTTGGTTTTAAAGAGAGGGGGAGAAATGATTTTTTTTTTTTTTTTAAGAGATGGGTAAAACATCTATATTTTTAAGAGGAAAATGAAAGTGGTTTAAAGAGATACAGGGGAAACTTTAGTTGTTTTTCAAGTGAGAGTAATGTGTGTTGGCAGGGACAAAAATCAGTGGAAATATTTAAATGAGTCATATCATGAAAATGTCATAACAGGCCCTCTTATTAAGGCCTCATAAATAAATAATAAATAAAAATAGTTTTAATGTCTGTTGTATTTTGGGGTAAAAGTGCTTAATATCCATGTAATCTTCATGAAACAGATTGTCACCATTTGATGTTGACATCTATATGTATGCCCAAATCAATTTACTAGTTCCATGTTTCATTTTTTTTTAAATGTGTTCCAGTTGTCATATAAGCAGCTGAATATCCAGATCAAATGTTTTTGACCATCGTTACTCATTAGCAGACACTCGGGAAGAAGAAAGAAAAGGTTTTTACCAGATGCTGTGTGTGTGTGTGTGTATGTATATATATATATATATATATATATATATATATATATAATGCTAAAAATATTGGAAAAAAAACAAATAAAATCCTAATATGCAATTATACATTTTAATGTTAATATAATGTCAATGTCAATGTATTTTCGGTCTAGTAGACCATCTTCAGGACATATTCATAAAACACAATTAAAATTAGACTATATTTAATTCAATCATGAAAAGACGATGGACATAAAGTCTAGTAAGACTTTTAATCAAAAAGATGATATTAACCGAAAAATTTCATTGATTTTATATTAAATTAAAAACACTATATTTAATATTATATTTTTATTTTTGTTTGTTTATTTTTATTCATATATAAATTCATATATATATATATATATATATATATATATATATATATATAAATAATATAATGTATATATTTATTATATAAAGGTGCTATTGAAAAGTTCAGAGTATTTGAAAAGGTTGATTGATTTGTTCATCTGTCAAGTTGGCCTGCATTTTTTGCGCCTTGTGGGCATTTTGACACATTTCAAGAAATCACTCCATGGCTGGTGGAAGTTGTGGAGGCTTCATTTTTATTGCTTTTTTATTTTATTTTTTGAAATTATCCATAGAAATTAAAGTAGAAAACTTCAAATTTCTAAAACTTTTGTTTGGTAAATTGTGTGTGTGTATAATATATATATATATATATATATATATATATATATATATATATATATATATATATATATATAAATAGGAATATTTTCAATCGAACAGGTTTGTTTAATTAATTTATGTATTATGTGAATTTATTTTACTTTTTATCATTTCAGTCCACAAATCGATTTTTTGGTGGCCATAGAAAATTGATTATGAAAAATACCAAAATTTAGCCTCACTTGACGTTGAAGGTTTATTCACCAATGTCCCAGTCATGGAAATGATAGATATAATCATAAAGAATATCTGCAAAATCTGTCTCTCCCTCCATTAAAAATTTGTCCTAACATTTTAAAGAAACTACTCTTGATGTGCACCTCAAAAGTTCCTTTCTATGACCATCAAAATAACATGTACATAAAATGTGATGGTGTCCCTATGGGTTCCATTCTGGGACCAACTTTTAGCAATTTCTACATGACTAACCTACAAAACAACATAATAATACTACAAAAAAAACCCTCCATAGACAAAATACATGAACTCCAAAAAATCTTTCAAAAAAACCCTGTAATTAAGTTCACATATGAACTCAACAAGGACAATAAAATCCATTTCTTGATGTATTGATAGATACTAATAATAAATTTTTTACCTTCCCATATAAAAACCAGCTAGCATAAACACATGCACTCTCAACTATAAAAGTGAATGTCCTAACTATTACAAAATATCTATTATACAAAACTTAACAAACAGTGGAAAATCAAACTCTTCAACAAGAATGATTTTCTATTCTGAATTAAAAAAAATATTAAACCCTCATTAATAATGACTTTCCTGATTACATCGTTGATGAACAAATGAGACAAGCTATTAGGAATATAAACATAAATAAAAATGAACACAATACATCAACAAATAACTCTAAACATATCAAATTACTATATCGTAATCAAATGCATTCTGACTATAAGAGGAAAAAATTAAAAAAAGACTCATAAACACCAACATATCACCACTGATCCAAGTAAAAAAAATTAAATTAATTATATACTATAGTAAATTTAATACAATCAACCTAGTCGTCCAAAACAATACCTCTACGTCAACTAGCATCTTATGAAAGGCCGACGTTGTATATCAATATAATGTCCTTTGGGAAATTGCATCTCTGATAAAAATGTTAATACATATGTTGGTTTTACAACAATGATGATGACGAGAAGGCTTATGTTTCACTAGGATAAGCATAGTTCAATCTCAGAGCATTTAAAGGAACACTCATGCCCACATTCACAGTTTAGACAGATATTAATTGAAAATACATGAATACTCCATCAAAATTATTATTAGCAAAGACTTAAAATCCTAGAAGTCTTTTATATGAAAGAATTAAAGCCTAAAATGTCAATTATGAGCATAGTAATAAAGGCTTTTTTTATCATTATTATTATCTGTCTTTTTTCTTTTTTAGAATATTATATGGCTTTACTGCCTTTGTTGGGGTAAATTCAGTTATTTACACACACACACACACACATACACATATTTAGTTGGATGGATATGAGTTCGTAACCCTGGGTTTCATGCTTTTGCAATAATCAAACAACTGAATATATTAAGTCTATCACTGATATAGAGCACTTTTCAATAAGTACCATGCATATATATAATATATATAGAAATTATTCATTTATTTATATATATATATATATAATAGAATTAATATAAGTAATGTTTGTCATTTAGCTGATTGATGTTACCTTCAGCATTCTGACTCCAGAGTCACGTAGATGGACCCACAGGGATTACACCATTCACTCTCAGGGAGTATTTGCAATTGACTCTTTAGACTACTTGATTTTTTTTTTTATATGCACTTTTCATTGGTGTAATTTTTTTTTTTTTTTTTTTTTTTTTGTGTGTGTGTGTGTGTGTGTGTGTGTGTATAGAATGTCATGATTATTTGTCCTTTTTGTCATTTTCTTTTTTTTCACTTTACCTTGATCTTTTTTATATCTTATATATATATATATATATATATATATATATATAATAAAGAAAGTAAGATATATAATCTGGTGTTCTTATTGATATTTTTATTTTTACAAAACAGTGTTCAATGTAAATATACAGAGCATAAATATTATAAATTAACTGATTTAAAATATGGTTTCTTTGCTACACAGAAAATACCATGTTTCAAAAACTTAAAGTTGTCTGTTTTGTAATATGAATATTTGCTCCATTTTCACATTGATCTCTCTGAATTATATCCTTTCTAGAATTATCCATACAGATTACCAAACACATCTTTACCTACCTATATATATGTATGTATGTATTTTAAAAAGAAGAGAGAAACCACAAACGTTTTTGGTTGTAATGTGGATTTTTTGTTTAATATTATGCTTAATTTTCCATAATTTTGCTACATGAGTTTCCAGTCTTGCAAATATCATCAGGCAAAGGGTGGAGATTTTCACATATTATTAAAAATAATTAACTTTTTTTCTTATGTTAAATATTCTTGATATGAGACATTCGCTTTTTTGTGTGTTAGTGACCCACATGTCTTTCTTGAACTTGAATATATATATATATATATATATATATATATATATATATTACATATTCAGTTAAAGAAATAATCCTTGATAATGGTTAACACTCAGATCCACAGAACATGTTAACAGTTTTTACACAAAATAAAACATAAAAAGCAACTTCCAAAGAAGTTTGGCATTCATTGACCGAGCAGCCAGTACTGCTTCTGATTGGAATTTATAAAATCTTTCTCTTAAAACAATTTTAAAATCCAGTAGCTGTTATTGCTCTTTCCAGTACTGATATGGGTTTTCCTTCCTTCTTAACCTTTTATTTGAAATCGTGTGGAATGTTAACATCTTCATTATGTCATTTGTTGCCACTGTTAGTTACTCCTCAAGTGATATGGTTTCTGTTATTTAGAGCAGTTCTTTGTATGTGATTCTGTAGCACCAGGCTACAAGATTCAAAGCAGGATGGTCTTTGCCAAAACATTCAAGGCTTCACTTGCTCAAAGCCTTTTTTAATGATTGATCTTAGAAAGCATTTGTTTCTGACTGTACATTCCATAATTTCCATGCCTGATGATGATTGAATGTCCAGGTGAAAGTACTCGCATGTTTAAGAAAGACCTAGCTTATAATTTTAAAAAACAAGGATAACATTCATTGCGTGATTGGTAGGTTAATGCATCTATAAAATTTTGTTAGCAAAGGGATTTCGCCATTTTATATCATTAATTTTACTAATTTACTTTTTGTATGAATGATTCATTGTAATATAAATTGAACTGCACCACATATTTTATATATATATATATATATATATATATATATATATATATATATATATATATAGATGAGAAGAGCGAAAAAAAGAATTAATATAAGTAAAAGTTTATCACTTAGCTGACTGATGTTACCTTCTGCATCCCAAATCCAGAGTTTTGTAGGCAGACATGTCTGTCCACTCTTCAGAGGATATCAGCAATTTATATATAGTGATGACCCTAGGATTTCTGGCATCCTGGGCAAGCTGAACTTCAGTACCCTTACAAGTATAATTTTTAAAAAATTTTACAAGGAGTAAAACTGAAAATGTAGAATGTGTTTATTGCAATATATAAGCTGAAGAAAACATTCCTTATCCTTCCCTAAAACATAGGAGGCACGGTGGAGTAATGGATAATGGCTCGGATTGAGGAATCAGAGAGCAATTATTCAAATTCAGTTGAATCCATTACATTCACTTACGTGCTAATACCCTTGGGAAAATATGAATCCTCTTCCTCTCCCTCCAGCTATGGGTAAAATAGCAGGACAGACTATTCTATAGCCTTGGATGGCAACTGGTCTAGGAGAAGGACAACTCTGAATTCAAAACCTGCAATTTATCGTTTTTAGGAACCTTATTTATTCGATTTTTTTCTCTATATTCGTCCCTTCAAAAGGTAAAATTGGTCCTGCATATTACCTTCACCACTATAATCAAATTTCATTGCCATTTTAATTTGTCAGTTTCCTGGAAACTGATTAATGACCCTCATACATCAAATTATCTGGGAGAGTTGACTATATATATATATATATATATATAAATATATATATATATATATATTTCATATTATCTGAATTATTATTCATAGCATAATCCGTTCTTTCTCTGGTAGCCACATTTAATGAAATCTGATAATGGTTTTAATTTTGACAAACATTCTTGTTGATTGACTTCTGAAGTGAGAAATCCTATTTTGGGGGGGATCATAGACCATAAACCCCCACCCCAGTTTGATTCCTGTTGTAAGGTTACAAAATCACCATTAAACAAATCAATCAACCCTCCGGCCTTCATCAGGTATATATCTGATTTATTATTTCACTTTTTATGGTTTATCAACTCTTTGTTGGTTATTTAAAACCAGAAAATATTTTCAGATTCTAAGAATTTTTTTTTTTTTTTGCAATAATGATTTAGTGATACAAGTCTTACTAATTAATCCATAGCTAGGGGAGAAGAGGTGGATTCATACCTTTCCCAATGATATTTGCATGTAAGTGAATATAACAAACCTAACTGGAGATTGAACTCTGCTCTGATTAACAATTCTGAGCCATTATCCATTAAATCACCTGCACATCCAAACTTACAGCACCTGGTATTCCAAGCAGTCACCCATCTAGGTACTGACCAGACTTGACGTTGCTTAACTTCATGGTCATACAGGAATCTGTGTTTCAATGTGAGACAAGGAGGCATTTTCTCAACAGATTTATTTACAGCAAGCCAATGTTGAATCATATGCCAGTAGACTTAAGATGGTTTAGAAAACATATGCACATTAATGTCAGCGGAAATTTTTTTTAATGGATTTCGCCCCCCAAAAAAAAAAGTAAGTAAATCCATAAAGACACAATTTTACTGGATATGGAAGAATTAAAAGGAACAGAAACTTTAATAATTTGAATGGGAAGAAAAAAGAAATCAGGAGGACAGTAGATGGCGATTGATATTGCATTTAAATATTTGAAGATTAAAGTTGACTGGAAAGCATGGAGCCAAAAAGTTTCACAAGCAAGGATAAAGTTCTAAGAATTTAAGGCAGTAAATGGAAGAAAAACAAAAATTGGTTAATGAATTGGTGTTACAAAACCTAAAAATTGAAGACAGAGATAAGCATTGATATTGCATTTAAATATTTAATAAAGTTGAAAAAAATATAATGATAAAGAAGGGTTCCAATTACATGGAGTTAAAGCCCTTTAAGACAAAGGTTAAATAGAGTTATGGAAAGGGGATCAGAACAAAACATTAATAATGAATAATAAATAATCTCACAGTCATAGATTGACATTGGAAATGAAGGTCATAAATGGTGGGCGGTGTGGAGAAGGAAGTTAATAAGTTAAAAAATCAAAAAATTAAAATAGAATTTATGGCTTGAAATGTCAGCTCAAACATCCACTGTTATATTTACATATGCTCTATATCTGGTATATGACCCCTTTAACTAATAAATATTTGTAACCCTTCAATCTATAATTTATCATATATATACATATATATAATCATATCAAATATGATTTATAAATATATATATGGTTAGATAATACACCATATTTTATCATATCTATATATATATATATATATATATATATATATATATATAAAATGTGTGTAAAGGCAGGGTAATGTAATGGATAGCAGCTAAATTGAGGAATCGGAGAGCTGAGTTTGAATTCCAATTGGATCTCATTACATTCATTACAAATAATACCCTTGGGAAAGATAAAAATCCTTTTTTTTCCCTCCTGCATTGACAGACTGGTTCTATAGCCTTGGATGGCAACTGGTCTACCACAGAAAACACAAAATGAACCAACTTTCAGGGGAAAAAAATCTACCTCATTAGTCATTATCGAAAGATACATGATTGCATTTTGTGTGTATCACGCATGGCACATAAATTACTGTTAGTCAATGCTTCCATATTAATATATAAATTAAGAGAGCTGTTCCTGTGAAAATTTGAATTTTTTGATTAATCATAATTCCTAATCTAATGATTGTATAAACTACCTGTGAGTTCCACGCCTATAAAATACCCATGGAAATTCCTCTTTTGCATATGTCAAGTATTTGAGCTTAACAAGTCTAACAAAATATTGCAATAACAATCTTAAGTATGAATGCAGGTCATTATTTAAAGAAGTAAGGGAGTACAAATGAAAAGATTCCAAAAAATAGTGTTTAATAAATTGTCAGTTAATTGGATGACAATCACAACAACTATGAGGGTGTGTTCCAAATCACCGATAATCCACAATCACCCCCCCCGCCCCAAACCAGCAGCCAGCTAAACAAATTCATGCATCGAACAACAACTGAAGTTAAATAGACTAAAAATTTAAAACACACGTGGTGTATTCCATCCATGTGCAATCGATGGAAATGCATGGCAATCACTCTGAATGCATAGATCGACGACAATTTATCAAATCCAGGAAATCAATGGATTACCAGGTCAGTGGCAAAATGCCCACTATATATTGGCAAATTGTGAATGAAGCAGATATTTGCCACAAGTCCCTTTCCTTGATAAAATGCATGGGAGAATCAACAACACTTCTAGAGGGCATTATAATCTCCAATATCATATCTTGAAAGTATATCTAAAGAGATAAATATAAAAGTGAACATTGAAGTCAACACTCAGTCGACAGGCTATTTCATGCTATGACATGAAACAACCTTTTGCCTTTGAGTGTTGACTTTTATTTCATTTTTTATTTATATACATCTATTTTATATTGAGCACTTGATCCCATAAATATAGCAAACATAAAACTATATTTTGTTTATATATTATATATATATATATATATATATATATATATATACAACCACATCTGTAACCCAATCTAAGAGAGTTTTCTATGGACGGATAGAAATTGTCTCTTATATTTTTTCTCTTATATCCTGTTTGGTCTAATTCATATACATTAACACAGGCTCTAATTTGGGACCAATAGAAAATCTCTTTATATCCGGGTTACACTTTATATATATATATATATATATATATATATATAAGGAAGAGGAAAATTAATTCCTTTTAATATGTGGAAATAACCACTTTTCCTCGTGAAGTTTGTGAGACCGGAAACCCGTGTAGCAAAAATATGGAAAATAAAGTATAATATATATTTTTAAAAATCCACATTATAACTAAAAACGTCTGTGGCTTCTATCTTCTCTTTAAAATATACACTTCTCTCATTGGAACAACTAGAACCTCTTCCCTATATATATATATATATATATATATATATAGTGAACATTGAAGTCCACACCCTGCAGCAACAATCTGTTTTATACTTAAATGCAATTGTCGGGCTGTGTGTGTTATGTTTTGGCTTGACTATTTATAAGTCTACAACAATAAATCCAAAAGCTCTAACCTCTGTCTGGAGGAGAAAATAGCTATAATTACCTTCCAGGACCAACACAGATTACTAAAATGATCAGAACTCATTTCCAAATGCAAACACAAAAACAAATTTTTACTATATAACTTAAAAATCTAAAACTAAGATTGAACCTGTCTATATTTCTGAGAAGAGGTATTATGTACATTATTTATATTATTCGGACTATTGTCCTCATCTTTGTTGCCATATTTATTACAACATTTCAGTCGTTGTATGCTCCGGCCTTCTTCAGGTGGTTGGAATGTCGAACTGAACCCTTTATTTCGCTCACCGGGGTAGACTGTTCTAGTTCCACATGCCATGTTTGATGGATGTCCTTAAGGACACATGGCACAGTGGATAAAGGCATTAGTTAGATCCAGTGATAGGACCCAAAGAGTGTGAGTTCAATACCATTAAGGCAGTGGAGAACTTTCAGAGGGAAATTAACAGGAGATAACTGATAACTGATTTAAATCAAACATGGCACATGGAACTAGAACAGTCTACCCCAGTGAGCGAAATAAAGGGTTCAGTCTATTCTCCAACCACCTTGAAGAAAAATCCGGAGCGAAAACAGTTCTAAAAATTTGTTGTGATAAATATGGCGACAAAGATGGGGACAATAGTCCAAATAATGTAAATAATGTCTAAAATTGAACATAAATAAATAAAATAAATTAATCCAAATCAATAAATAAATAAAATAAATAAGAAACAAATGCACAAGCTACAAACACATAAACACAATTAAACAACATAACAAATAATAATAAAATAATAAAAAATGAGTGAAAAAGTAAACAAACACTATAACATAGCTGCGAAACTGAATTTGTATCCACAATTATTTTTAGTCAATAGCCCCTAGAATAATTTGAAACATAACTGTCACTGGCCACCCAAATAACTGTTACAATAATACAATAAGCCTGCCCATAATACACTACTGACCAGCATATATAAAGAGTTAAGCCAAAACACAACTTGCATGTCTTGATAATTGCATTTAAGCATGAAACAGACTGTCACTGCTGGGTGGTAACTCCAATGTCCACTTTTATATTTTAATATGATCTATGCCTGATACTGACCACTTTAATCCTTAAATATAGCATAGCTATATTTTTATCATGTCTGTCTGTCTGTCTCTCTCTCTCTCTATATATATATATATATATATATATATATATATATATATATATATATATATATATATATATACATATAAATCATAAAGAAACAATTTATACAAAAAATTAAATATCAATGTTAATGTGATTAATGGCGAAATTACTTCGCTAACAGAACTTAATGAGACATTAATTTACTATCAATTCCTTGAATAATAAAATCCTAATATTCGAGTTGTTATCAGATGGAAGACACATGCCAAGTACTTTTGACAATTTCAAATTGTCATCTTCAGGGCTCCAAAATAATATATTCAACTGTCAATAAAGAGCATAATTTAAAATAAAAACATATTTTGGTTTATACATATTTTGTCTTAGTGTTTGCCTATATCTGAGAAAATTGTGCCTTGAAGCTGCACACTCATATATATATATATATATATATATATATATATATATATATATGATTAATACAAATATGAAATTTGTGACTTAACTGATTAATGTTATTTTCTTCATGCCCAACTCTAGAGTTTGCTGGATCAAATGTTGCCACACCTAGCAGGACTAAAAACAAAATCTGAACAACTCATATTTGAGGATGAATCAAGTGAGGGCATTGCTTGAAATCGAGTTACGCACACACACACACACACATATATAAATTCTAAAATTACCAGCATCCCTTTGTCTATTTTGTCACACAATTTCCCATATATATATATATATATAATAAATTAATTGATTTAAAATATGTTTTTTTTTCTGCTACACAGTTCTAACCACGTTTCAAAAATGGAAGCTAAAAGCCACGAATTTAATTTATACATTGAGCACTATTTTGTAAAAATAAAAATATCTATAAGAACACTGGATTATATATCTTACTGTTCTTTCTTTTTTTTATTTAAATATATATATATATATATATATATATATATATTTATTTTTCTAACAGTAAAAATTGTCCAATTCATGTTAAAGCATAATTGTCCTTCCCACAAAATGTTCAATATCTAAAAAAAAAAACACTGAACTAATTGAGATTTTCCAGGTTTTCAGATAATACGTTTAGCCATCTTGGCACCATTTGTCATAAGAATCACTGAAAAACCTTTTGAGTTATTCAGCTTGAAAGAGAACAGATTAAAGTTATTTTGTGTCAGCCCCAATATATCTTCCCAACTGAGCAATGATGAGAGGGAAAAGATCATTCACGTTTTCAGTAATAGTACCAACATTCATCTTCTGGCTTCCATCTTCAAAGTCCGTTCAAGAACCATCAAGAGAATGGTGAGTAAGTTTTTAAAAAGAGGGAACAGTAGAGAGGAAAATTACATCAGGAAGTCACAATATTCTCTTCATATCTCTATATCTATCTATCTAAGTCTAAATTAAAAATATGCTTGAAAAATGCTATATATATATATATATATATATATATATATATATATATATATATATATATATATATATATTTAAAAAAGAGAGAAAAAAAGAAACGTTTAGGTCATAATGTGGATTTTTAAAAATATATATTATATTTTTTATTTTCTGTAATTTTGCTATATGAGTTTCAAATTTCCTGACCTTCTTCAGGCAAAGAGTGGATATTTCCACATATTAAAATGAATTTATTTTCTTTATGGTTTCCGATGTTAAACATTCTCTTTATTTTGGGTTGTAGTGACACAAGCATCTTTATTGGACTAGTGGTAAGAAAGTTCTGCTTAAAGGATAATAAAACAATTAAGATTGGTCCGAGAAAGGGCAAGGATATCTGTATTCTTATTTTTTAATGACCCCTGTATGTTATTAGATCTATTTCCATTATTGTGTATTGTGTTTGCATTTTTGTTAGTATGTGTATGTATATTCCCCTCTCCATACATACATACTGTCTTATTATAAGGAATTAGTATATACACACACACACACACACACACACACACACATATATATATATATATATATATATATATATATATATATATATATTTTTCATATAAATGATTTATGCAAATTTGTTTTTTTATTTTGCTAGGATCTTACATTCTCTTTATAAAAATTGGCAACATTGATATCTTTGCAAAACAGTTGTTACATAAATACTGTATAGTATTAAATGACTTTTCTCTGTGTGTGGCATCTTTGATTTTTGAGGCATGTCCAATTTAGATGTGACTGCATTCATTGCATGTTCGATCAAATTTTGTAGCAACATTTTCAGGGAAATTAACCTCAAGATCTTGAATTTTGCATGCACAATGTTCACAATTTTTCTTACCATTCTGTAATGTTTTCCTCAAGAATAAACAATCTAGAACAAGGTTTTCCCAGTCATTTTGCATGAAATATTACATGGATGTATTTTTCTTACTGAATTTCTGTTCATATAACTGTTTGGGAAGACAAGGTGCTGTAAGCTTGGATGTACAGGTGGTGTAATGGATAATGGCTCGGAATTGTTAATCAGAGAGCCGAGTTCCACTTCCCACTGGGTTTGTCATATTCACTTACATTCAAATATCCTTGGGAAAGGTATAAATCCACCTCTTCTCCTCCCAGCTATGAGTTAATTAGTAAGACTTAAATTACTAAACCATTATTATCTCAAACAAAAAAAAAGAATTCATACAATCTAAAATATTTTCTGGCTTTAAATAACCTGCAAAGGGTTGATAAGCCATAGAAAACAAATGAATCAATCGATGAAATACTGATTACCTACACAGGCATGACTTAGATTTATTTACATTCTCTAGAATAGAAACTATAGTGACCACAAAGTGAGGGATCATTTTATATATAGATTGTAATGTAAAATTTATCCCCCATCTTATATTTACGTTATAATTTCTTGTTTGTTGATAAGCCATAGAAAACAAATGAATCAATCAATGAAATACTGATTAAAATACAAAATTGATTTAGATTTATTTACATTCTCTGGAATATAAATTTATAGGAACTACTGAGAAAGACTCTTTGAAGGACCAAAAATATATATATATATATATATATATATATATTGTAAATGAAAATTGATCCCCATTTTATACCCATATGAAAATTCTTTTTTGTTAATATGTAGAAAACGAATCAATCAATCAATTGAAATACTGATTAGCTACACAATTTCATGTCTTTAAGATTTATTTATGTTCTTTTTTTTATATAAAATTGTATAAAAAGATGGCAAATAAACAAAAAATGGGGATCAGTTTATGTACTGATTGTAATATAAAATTTATCCCCCAACTTATATCCACATTATAATTTCTGGTTTGTTGATAATTAAAAAAAAAATCAATCAATCAGTTTTTCAATGAAATACTGATTAGCTAAACAAAATGTTGTTTAATTTATTTAAAATTTTATCTCTCTGGGATATAAATTTTATAGAAACTACTGTGACCACAAAATGAGGGATCAGTTTATATATGGATTATAATATAGAATTTTTCCTGCACTTTATGTCCACTTTATAATTTATCGATTGTCTATCAAATTCTGATTAGGTATTAAACCACTTTTCCTCCCCCAGCTATGGGTTAAATAGACTTGTATCACTAAACCATTATTATCTCAAAGCAAAAATGAAAAAGATTCTTACAATCTTAAAATATATTCTGGCTTTAAATAATCTGCAAAGGGTTGATAAACCATAGAAAATGAATGAATCAATCAATGAAATCCTGATTAGCTACACAGGCATGTTTTTTAGATTTATTTACATTCTCTGGAATATAAATTTTATAGAAACTACTGTGACCACAAAATGAGGGATCAGTTTATATAATGAGGTTCCCTACGTGTTCTGTTTGAGGTCTGGGGTGAGCTTAAGTCTCACTAGGTGTTCAAGGCAAGGGGTCCTCCTTGAAAGAAGTCCTGTTCATTACAATATATGAAAATTTAGGGTCTCCTATGTGATGATGGTACATTACTAGTTTTGTTTTGGAGGCATTGAATGCATCAGCCAGTCCCTGCCACATTGAGTTAGGTTAGGTATATTTACACAGCTTCCTTAACAAGATTGAATGTGACACAAGGTCATTTTAATGTGGGGAGCACCATACCCATATGTATACATATGGGCCAAAGACAATATTGTTGTTTTGCACAGCACCTGCAACAACTGTTATGCCAGCATCAGTATTACACTAACCCCACATCTCTTAATGCAGGGGGGGGGAGGTGCTGCTGCATGGTTGGAATCCCCAGGGATTTTAGTCAAAAAAATCTCACCTAAATGAGGAGGAATTAAAAGCTTACAAAATAAAGATTCATTTAACACACCTCAGTAAAAAATTTGATTAATGATTAACCTGTGCCATTTTGAGCTATATAATTTTTTTTTGAAAAATGTCCATGTCATATATACACAATTAAATTGCCCAAAATATTAAAAGCACTTCCCCTGAAGGCAAGGTACTGCCTTTGGAAGGCTGCCTGGTCATTTGTGCTGGGTTAAAGCTAGATCAGAGGAGAAATCAGGCTCTTGTCATCTAGAATTTTGGAAGTTCAACCATATGCAGGGTGCGATGGATAAATTTTCATCTAATTTACAAAAAAATTTTATTTCATTGACATCTATTTTTAATAGATATACAGGGTTTATAAATTGTCATGAAATGAATTTAAAATGAAAATAAATTTTATTTTCATTTTAATAGATATACATTTTGGATAAATTTTTAAAAAATAACGCAAAATAAAATAACACTTTTCTCATTTTTTTAACAGATATACAGGGTGCGATTTGAAAATTGTCGCCTTTTTATGACGCCAAAAATGAAAATAACAATGACATCTCATTTTAATAGATATACAGGTGCGTTGGAAAAATTATATATATATATAAATATATATAATGAAAATATATGACATCTCATTTTAACAGATATACATAGGTGAGATGGATAAATTGTCGTCTAAATTATGCAAAAATGAAAATAACACTGACATCTCATTTTTAACAGATATATTTACCAAAATTACACAAAAAAATATCTTGAAATACTAAAAAGAGTAAATTTATTCAATAAAATCGCCATTGGCTTCAACCACAGCCTCCAGATGACTTTGGAATCTCCTGCAACTCTTCTGGACAGTCTCCTTGTTTAAGTTGGTGAATGCTGCCATAATCCTTTGCCTTCAGTTCATCTTTGGTGTTACAAGGAGTTTTGTTGGTCTCTTGCTCAACTGCAACCCCACACATAATAATCAAGGGGTTTTGCAGTCTGGAGTTAGGTGGCCAGATGTAAGGGGTGATGTGGTTGCAGAAAATTGTCTGACAGCCGTGACTGGCTTCTACTGCTTGTGTAGCATGGTGCAGAAACCTGTTACCAGACAAAGAATCTTCCAGCAGCCACCTTCTTGATCCTGGGCAACACTATCTCCTCAAGGCACTTGATGTAGGCCTCCATGTTGAGTCTGAGGTCCTGTGGGAAGATGAATGGAGGCATAATGTTGCCATCCTTAGTGATCACTCCAAACCCATACCTTTGTAATCGCCCTTAGACTCATCCAACTCCTTTTGAATCATCTGCACTGTCCTCAGATTGACACCCAAACACTCTGAAATGTTTGTATTGGAGCTTCTGGCATGAATGCCAAGCAGTACAGCATGCCATTTCCAAATTTCTGGCAGAGTGAATTGCATCATGGTGTGCTTTTTTCTCACAGACAGTGCCCAACTGACCCTACTATACTGTGCAGTCAACAAAATCAAAAACAAACAAATGCATATGCATGAGAAAAAAATATAAAATGGCAAAAATTTACCCATTTTAATAATGTTTTGTTGTTTTAATATATATATATATATTTATATATATTCTGTTTATATATATATCAATATATAAAAAAATTTAAAATTTCAAAATGCTGTTGTCATGATGTTAATATTTTTCCAAATATCTTTCCAAAAGGTAATTAAAAATGTTGAATTTTAGTTTAGTTTACCATTAACAAACATAAAATAGAAGAGAAATTAATGAAGAAAAATTTTAAAGAATGTTTTTTTTTTAAACTTTTAAAAAAATTTAAAAAAAAATTTTTTTTTTTATATTTCTATGATGTTGATTGAAATCCTCAATTTTATTTAGTAATGTTGAAATTATCACAATCATTTTATGTTGGGATTTACAAACTCTGTGTCATTCAATATTGCAAACCAATTGATGAAATCTAAAAACTTAAGATATGCAAAAAAAAATATTGCATTTTTTTTTAAATAAATATTTATTTTAAAAAACTGAATTGTTTTTTTTAAATTCAGAAATTTTTATAATTTTAATTTGTTTTAGCAATAAAAAAAAAAATTTTTTTTAAAAATTAATGAATAATTTAATGTAAAAAATTACATGCACTAAAAAACCAACTGTTTTTTTATACAAACCTTTTTTTTAATAGTTATTTTTTTTTTTTTTTTAATAGGAAGCAACAAATGGCTAATTGAAATCACAAATTTTTTATATTCGATTATACCTATACATTGAAATAAATCCCCAAAAAAATAATTAGTGCTAAATAGTTGCACCATTGAATAAAATTCTGAAAATAGAAAAAATAAATATCAAAAGTAAAAAAAAAATATATAAAAGAATATTTTTTTTTTTTTTTTTTTTTTAATCAACCAAATGATCTATTCTCTGCATTTGGTCGATTGTTGAGTAGCCACTCCTAAAGCCTGCTTGCTTGCATGACTGGTTTTCTTCTATAGTATTTGTTAGATTCATTGCAATAATTGATTGAGAATTATTTATATATAATTTATAGTAATGTGATATATGATAATTAAAAAAAAATTTTTTTTTGTTTGACACTAATTTAATGATACAAAATTTTTTATTGAAGTGAAAACTTGTATCATGTTCATTGTTACCTTGTCAGATCATTAATTTTTATTTTGTCATTTTTGGTATCCAAATATTTTTTAAACTATCATATGTATGATCATTGAAAATAATAAAACATGTAAATTTTTATTCAAGTAAAGTAATAATATTCTTTGACTGCTTGGGAAAATATCTTTTTGCTATAAATTATGGACATGCATTATGTAAAATGCATAATATAAATTAAGATGAATTTATTGTTCTCAAATTTGAAAGATACATATTTAGATTCCAATTTTCCATTTGGGTTTGTTATATTTTTATATTTGATACATATTTTTGGTGATAAATAAAAAAGAATCCTTCTCCCTTTAATATTGTTAAAATTTATCAATATTTAACTTTGTTATATCACTAAAATAACATTATCTTTAAAAAAATTATTTGTAAAATTTTTTTTATTGTTTTTGTAATAAAATTGTCAGCATTATTTGTCCTTGTTTTAAATTTTTTTTTTTAAATAAAAAATTTTTTTTTTTTTTAATTATCTTATATTTCTCTCTCTTCTATATATATATATATATATATATATATATATATATATATATATATATATGTCTAAACATCTTCAGTTAAAAAAACAATCCTTTATAATGGTTAATAATTTTATTTCTTATTTTGCATAAATGAAACATAATAATCAACTTTTATTAAAATTTGTGGCATTTTTGACCAAATGCAAATGATTTTAAAATGCTTTTAATATTGAATTTATAAAATCTTTTAAAAAAAAAATTTTAAATCCAGTAGCTGTTATTGCTCTTTCCAGTACTGATTTTTTTCCTTCCTTTTTTAATTCCATTTTTTATTTGAAGTATATATTTGTTAACATCTTCATTATGTCATTATTTTCTCGTTGAAAAAATTTTTTTTTATACATTTTAGCTTTTTATATTTTGTTATTTATATAAATATTTATATATATGGTTTCTTTTATTTAAATTTAAAAAATATTTTTGTGTGTTTCTGTATATAGGCTAAATATTCATAAAAAATATGGTCTTTGCCAAAACATTCAAAATTAAAAAAATTAAATTTTTTTAATGATTGATCTTAAAAATATTATTTGTTTCTTACTGTAATTCCATAATTTCCATGCCTGATGATGATTGAATGTCTAACATGAAAAACACTTCAATATTTTTTTAAGAAAGACTTAATATTTTATAATTTTTTTAACAAGGATCATAACATTCATCAAAATTGATTGGTAAAAAAACCATAATAATTCTTTTTTTGAATTTTTGTTTTTTAAGTCAAATTTTTTTTTTATATCATTAACTTTAAAATTTACTTTTTGTATGAATGATTCATTGGAATATAAATTGAACTGCATCAATATATTTTATATATATGTTTTTTATATATATATATATATATATATTTTTATATATATATATATATATATATATATATATTTATATATATACATAAACATTTTACACACACATTAATTTCACAAATGATATGAAAAAATAGATTTTCAAATCCAGTTTAATTTTATTCTCTTTCCAGATGTTTTGGGGAAAAATTCCTTCACATTTATTTTTTTCATGTGAATGTTAACTTATTTTGTTATATCACTTTTTTCTTTTGAGTTATATCTAAATCCATTTTAATTTTTTCATTGATTGTGTTGAAAGTCCTTTTGATGTGGTTTCTGTTATTTGGTACAGTTCTTTGTTATTCTGTTTTAGTCTATGAGGTTCAAAAAAGTTATTCATCTTTGTTGAGACCTAAAAAGGGTAATGAGATCAACATCAAGTAAAAATTCCCATATCCAATTATATTTACATATGCTCAATCACTGATATTGAGCACAAGATAAATACAAAAAAATACCATAAAACTATTTTTTTTATCATATATATATATATATTTTATTTTAATTTTACAATTTTATAAATATATTACCTTTAAAAATGTAAATATTTTGTAATCGAATTTTAATTTTAAAATTTCATGAAAATATTTCAAACTGTTTCTGGTATCAGTATGTATTTTGGAGCAAAAATTTTTGTGAGTCAGTTTTAGCAGATTTCAAATTCCATGTTGTGTTAATAGGACTCACCTGGATTGTACCAATAGATTACTACCTACCTATATCTATATTATACACCAACAAATCCAAAATTGCCTCATGTGGACATAGTCTATTTCAAACTGGCACAACCTTGTGCTAGTCCTCCTCAGCATATATATAAATAATGTACAAAAATTTAATATAATTATCAGGGCAGGAATTGAATAATATATGCATTGTTCTGTCATGTATATATTTATTTAAAAGATATTCATATTCAAGGATACTTTTATATAAGGGCAGCTAGCCAAAGCCTTTCATTGCAGATGCTTTTACAGGCACATTTTGTGGTTGCTTAAAACTCCACTGAGCCCACCTGTGGTTTATACTGCATTTTGCTGAGCGTTTGTAATTTTTGAGAAAGAAAATTTTTTATCTAGTGTATATAACAATTTGAACAAAAAAATATTTATGTTTTAATGCCTTGGCCATGATAACTTGTGACTTTGTGCTAGCATAGCTATTGATGGCCAAATTAGAGTTCCATCAACCAAATTTCACTCACAAGGCTTTGTCAACCCATGGCATGGTTTTTTTACTTTCCAAAGGCCCTTATTATGCTGAGATTGAAAATTTGTTCCAGTCTGATGACATCAGGAAGTCTCCTTCCTGACAAATCGACCATGATGAGATTTGAACCTGGGTCTCATACATATGTATATATATGTTCAAAAATTTGATATAATTATCAGGGCAGGAATTGAATAATATATGAATTGTTCCTCTTTCATTTATATATATATATATATATATATATTATATATATTTAAATATAGTATTTAACTTAATTTATTTGTAAAAGAGTTAAATATTTAAATTGTTAACAAGCATTAAATTAATTTCTTTGTGGATTTTTTAAACATTTAAATTACTATCAAACATTAAAATCTGTTTTTTTTTTACTTAAATTACTAAAACTATACCACCCCTCTTCTTCCTCCGTAAACCCTAAATACATCTTCTTTCTCTTTACTTCCCCTTTTTTCTTTTTCTCTCTTCTCCCGTTCCCTTTCAACATATCATTTCTGTTAAGTTAACCTATAAAATAGGTCAATGCCTGGTCCCTCCTTCCTCAATACTAAGTATGATAGAAAGAAATATTAAAATAAACCCTCTCTAAACTTGACCATGTCTCTCACACCATTCCTCGCTATCTGTTAAATTACATAAACTTAATACTACCCGTCAAAAGTGTAAATTTTCATTTCATTTTTTGTTTCACCTTTTGGAAGTGATGTCTGATGATCCAGGGTCCTTTAGAAGGTCTCTGTTGAAATAAACTATTACAATGGAGCTTTAAAGTGATCTGTTTTTCTTTAAATTTTTTAATATATGTATATATTGTTCAAAATATATATATATATATATATATATATATATATATATTTATTTTGAACAATAAAAAAAATATTAAAACCTTTAAATCTTCAGACACACTGGGTTGTATATTAATATTCCTTCATTTTTATTATTACTTCATTTAGATTCCTCGACTAGTTTCGGCCAACATGGCCATCATCAGGAGAAAAATAATTTTCTGCTTGCTGGTAGCACTGAACTACAGAAATGAATCTATATATGAATCTAATATATATATGTCTGATAGAATAAGTTATAAACATTATGTCTACTTATTTTGATCATAATAATCCTTTCATATTCACAAACATTTTTCCATATATTACAATTAAATGATGCAAGAAATGCACTGTAACAGTGAGAATCACTTTTATTTTCCAAATATTTTCCATTTCTGATATGAATATTGGCAAATTTACCAATAACTTAAAGCAAGCAATTGGGAAATTTGAAAAATTTAATAAAATAATTTGATAGATCTTGTTGATATTATTCAAACAAATATGTTTAAAATACCTAAGTGCACACAAAAACTATTTTGTTATGTATACATTTTTCCGTGTTTTTGCTTAAAAAAATTCCTTGCATGTTATATCATGAAGGTCCCATTTTGTTGATATGCCTACAGGCTGGCGTTACTGGTACACAGATGTCTGTTTAATGGAATGGCCTCGAGATATGCCCAGAATAAAATATCATCTACATATAGATGGCAGAATATGGATACAGTTCCATACAGCAACATATTGGATATAAATGTAATCAGATCTGGAGTCAGGTATTTGCATCTTTGGTGAAAATAATAATCGATCAGCCTTATTTAAATCTACTTTTTCTACAGAATTATAATTGTGAATATCTTGAATTCCTGTGTTTTCTTGAAAGACCTTTTCAAATCATTTCAATGCAATTTTCAAAAAGAATTTGAAGAATAAATGCCTGTGAGATGCTAGAATTTTTTTTTCTTGAAACAAAATTCACTTTTAGGAGATCTGGTTTAATTTTTATAAAGAGTTGTGAACATTAATTTTTTTATCATTCAAAAAGGTCATCTGAAGAAACGGATATTTATTTTTTTGAGAAATAATTTTGTTTGTCATAGAAACTTGAAGATTTTCTTTTTGTTTACAAAGATAAAATTATTTATTCACTGAAATGCTAAACTAAATTCATGTTAAAGTGTTGCTTCTTTTGTGTGTCTGGAACCTTAGGAACGTCAACGTGCTTGGAGATGTTGCCTTTTCTTTAAAAAATAAAAGAAAAATTTATTTCCAGCTTGGATATGCCAAAGCAAATTTCTTTGGAAACTATTGAGGATAGAATATCTATAGAAATAAACTGTGTCAATATATGAACCAGTGACATGGAGAGGTTTGGTGATGCTTGGGGCTAAATCCTTTATTGTATGCCCCTAAGACTCTAGTAGATTGTCCTACAGGACCTAGTACTTTATGAATTTAAGTGCAGTACTAGATTGGCAGCTAGGTCTCATCATTTTACAGTTGAAATCGCTAGATATATCCATAAGTTCTATGGTTTACAAGTTTCTTCTCTCGTATTTCTCACTTGTGGAACTCTCTTCTGGCTTCTTGCTTTCCAGTCAATTTTGATCTTCAAAAATTTAAATGCAATGTCAATTGTTATTTACTATCTTCCTGATTGCTCTTCTGTTGTTATTGCTTCTGACAAATGTTTTTTTTTTTTTTAATTCTTCCCCACCCAGTAATCCCTTGAGTCTTAATGGCTTTACTGCCTTGCATGGAAGTGGTGGGGTGATTAAAACAAGAATCTTTTAAATTTTAAATTCAAAGAAGAATCTGCAATGTTATTGGTCCTGACCTGGCATCTCATCTTCAATCACTTTCCCACCACTCTAAGGTTGTCTCCTTCTGCCTTTTCTATAAGGCACTGAAGGTAGTGGGTTACAGAGTAATAGGCACACTTTATGCAGATATGGGGAGAAGATAACAGTTAATCTTAGACTTGAACATAGTAAGATTGTAGTTATTGGGAGAGCACCTTCTTGGGAGTCAGATCTACACAACAGTGGTTTGCGGAAAGGAGCTGCTCAAGTGGACCTTATCTCACAAATGGGATACAAAGGAAATGAGGGTGGTTTGCTACAATGGGCGTGGCATGGCAGATCTTAGTAATGGGGCTTAGAAATGGTGGAACTAAGGAACATAGTTCCATAGAAATAGCAATAGAGCTGTGAGAGGCTTGCAACATTTCATCTGTGAGAATGTGTGTGTGTGTATGTATATATATATATATATATATATATATATATTACCAGCAACTACCTACCTAGGTTTCACCTAAATGGATCTTCAGGGTAAACTAGCTCTTTATTTTCTGCTCTACTTAGCGTATTGAGCACTTTTTATCTTCTTTACTCAATTTTTTTTTCTTTGGAATGGAAATGAAGAAACTGGATGAGTTTTTTTTCCCTCTGATTGGATGTTTCTCATTTTTTACATTCTTTTTTCTAATTTTTTTTCCCAGATACCAATTTGTTTTGATATATTTATATGTGCAAATTGCATCATCCAGGTTTTTTCACCAAACAAGTATAGTTATGGTGTATACGGAATAAATTCCAGTGACCAACAATTACTATTCTTAAAAGAGTGCACAATACAGAGTGGAGTAAATATAATTATTTATTTAAAAATAGCCATTTTGTTTCAACACCTTTGGTGTCTTATCAAGTGAAGATGTTGAATCAAGATTGTAGAACCTTCTACATTCAACATCATAACTTGATAAGACATCAGAAATGTTGAAACAAAATGGCTATTTTTGTAATGATTTTATAACATATTTATGTTTTAATTTTTAAATAAATAATTATATATATATATATATATATATATATATATATATATACCCAAGTATAGGATTGGTGTATACGGAATAAATTCCAATAACCAAAAATACTATTCTTAAGAGTGCTCAATACAGAGTAGAGCAAATATAATTTATTCAAAAGTTATAACATAAACATGTTATAAAATCACTACAAAAACAACCATTTTGTTTCAACACTTCTGATGTCTTATCAAGTGATAGTGTTATATATATATTCTGGTGTCTTATCAATAGATGGTGTTGAATCAACATCACTTTAATCACATCATTTCAACACCATTACTTGATAAGACACCAGAAGTGTTGACATAAAATTGCTATTTTCATAGTGATTTTATAACATGTTTGTTATAATTTTTGAATAAATTATATATATATAATGAGACTGAATAAAATATATAGTTTTCTTTCTGGGTATGGAAAGCGTTATAGTGAAGGAACTGTATACCTGCCCTGCTTTCATCTATACAAAGGTTTGAGCAAGACCAACTTGAACATCAGGACCAACTGCATGTAAATATTAAAGAAAGTTGGAAGCAAGCTGCTCATCTCAATGATAACCTTACCTGTCATTATACCTTTGTTGCACGCAGTAAAGCAGGTCTTGCTGTCCATTTGCAGAAACATGTGGCAATTGATCCCCAACCACTCTCACAAAATGACTCAACCACAACGATATGTCTAAAAGTTTGCAAAACATCCTCAGGCCTCAGGAGACACATTCATGTCCATAAAAGTTGAGCACCTCTTTATTTTACTGAGCCCTCATTTGTCGTCTATGATGAGAGAGCCCACCATATAAACACTTTCTGCTCAAAATTATGTTTCCTTAAAAGTGTATAAGTCTGTTATCTATTTCATATGGTCATATGATTTCATTTATTTTTGTTAATCTTTTTGCCCCAAACAAGGTGATAAAGCCACTAAGACACAGAGGGTTACTGAGAATGAAGGAAACTGAGAAAACTTAATTGAAGGAAAAGGGCAATAACATGAACAGCATTTAAAGTAAGGCAATAAAGCCACTAAGACACAAGGGAAGCAGTTATTTAGAGTGAAAGAAACTGAGAAGACATTAGCGAAGAGAAAGGAAAATAGAGAGAACAGGATTCAAGAAGACAGATGACTATTGATGTTGCATTAAACACTGGGAACAATTTGACTATAAGAATTTTTTTTTAATCTTCAAGCAGGGTAAGAGAGCCACTAAGATGCAAGGAGTTACTGAGAGTGAAGGAAACTGAGAAAACATTAATAAAGAGAAAGGAAAATAGAGAGAACAGGATTCAAGAAGACAGAAGATGACAGTTGACATTGCATTTAAATTGAAGATTGTAGTTGATGAGAAAGCAGGAAGCCCAAAGTGAGTTTCACAAGCGAGAAGTGTGAGAGAAGAAACTATAAGCATAGAACTTAGTTACATCTAGCAATTTTAACTGTAAAATTATCAGACTTTGCCACCAATCTTGTACTGCACTTAAATTTATAAAGTCTAGCAAACAGTTATCATGAAAGTATTAATTAAAATGATCTCTTTCACTCCCAATAGCCCCTGGCATCTTAGTGGAATTATCACCTTGTTTGGAGTGAATTGATTAAAACAAACACACACATACACATACATAAGGTCTGACCAAAATTTAATGTTAAAAAACAAATGAAAACTATAAGAAAAGTTTACTTTCTTCAGAGACAGACACATTTACTTCTGTAGTTCACTGCTACTAACAAGTAGGAATTTTTTCTCCTGATGATGGTCATGCTGGTTGAAACTAGTCAAGGAACCTAATTGAAATAATAAAACAAAAATATTAATATACAACAGACAGAAATTACAAACCCACACCTAACCCTTAACTGATATTTACTTTGACATCTTAAATTATACTTGTATTCTTATTTGTCAAAAGAACCAACACCTACTTAAAAATTTTTGTAATCTCATTCCTCCACCAACTTAAATATATATAACTGTTTAGCTTAGGAAAACAGTAAATCATTTTTTTTTTTAAAGTTATTCAACATCACTTGAAAATGAAACAAAAACATTTTAAATTTAAAGTTTAATATAAGATTTAGGTTTTGGTTTCAAATCATGGTAATTTCTGTGTTGTGATGAATACATATTTTTAAATAATAATTATAATATATATTTTATATGTACAGTACTTCTCCCTCCTGCCACTAAACATAGTCAAATAAGCATAAATAGATCCAATTTTAAAAAATAAACCAGTTGGTCTGATGATCACAAAAGTGTGAAACCCAGGCTCACAAACTCATATCCATACATTATATATATATATATATATATATATATATATATATATATAATCTCCAAATGAGAGAAAGAACAGATGGAGTAAAATTACACTGTTTATAACATTTACTTTTAAAAAAGAGCTCAATACAAAATAGAGCAATATATTATTTTTATTATAAAAACATATTGAAGTCACTACACAAAAGTTTTCATGTTTCTTTGCCTGAAAAAGTGCAATCAAAGTATTGAAACATGAAAGCTTTTGTGTAGTGATTTCAATATGTTTTTATTATAATCTTTTATAATAAAATTATATGTATATATATATATATATATATATATATATATATATATATAATGTAAATTATGATATTTATTTAAGGGGGAGTTGTAGAATATGCATTGTGACCAGAAAAAATTGCTTTTGTTTTTAAATTTGACATCATAATCTTCTATATTTCTGAAACCCGTTCTTTTATTGTCCTTTCTTCTTACTAACATTTTCTCATTTTCTTTTATTCTCAGTAGCCCCTTGCATCTTTGTGGAATCATCACCATTTTGGGTGTGAAATAAAAAGATTATGAGTTAGATAATAATATATAGTTGTTCACCTCACCAGAAACAACCTCCTGAGCAACAAACAGTATTAGTTTTGCTCCACCAGGTCCATTGCTGATGTAATAGTTATCTTCTTTAGAATCAGTGAGCACTTGATTGTAACTTTGTCACTGGTGTAGTTATCTTATATAGGTGTTTTTTACAAGGGATGCCATAGGTGGGGTGCTACATAAACTCACCAACAGTAGTCTTTCTGGATGAAGTCACTTCTTTCAGATAGGTCTCTGATGGTCTTGGTGAATGGTTTGTCTGAATCTCATGAGATCAATGCAGGCATCCCCAAGGATATCACCTCAGTTTTCCCCGCTTTCTATGTTTTATTATTGATCTATCACAGAATACTCTTGGATCTTTAGTAAGTATCTGTGCAGCTGATCCCACTGTTTATGGAAAAAATCATGATTGGAGCCTTGCTGCTGATCTCTTATCTGATAAAGGTCTAACAGCTCTAGGTTGGTGGGAAACTGGCTTGTCCTTTTCAAAACTACTGTTCAAAACAGAACTTTCTCTTTATCATTGTAGGAGATGACCTGTTTTCCACTATGCAACCTCTTTCCTCATAGACACAATGTTACAGATCTGTTACATGTTCAGATGAGCTCCATTCTTTAATTCCATCAGTTCAGACCTTCACAGCTTAATTCACTGTTACATTTTTAGAGTTGATTCATTCCTCCATATTCATTTATAAGGAGGAAATTCCAATCAACTGCTTTTTCCAAGAATTATCACTTTATTTACATTATTTGGTCTCTTGTTTTCATCTTTGTTGCCATATCTATCACAATGTTTTGGCCATTGTATGGTCTGGCCTTCTTCAGGTGGTTGGAATGTCGAACTGAACCCTTTATTTTGCTCGCTGGGGTAGACTGTTCTAGTTCCGCATGCCATGTTTAATGGATGTCAGTTATCAGTTATCTCCTGTTAATTCCCCTCTCTAAGTTCTCCACCACCTTAACTGGGTATTGAACTCACACTCTTTGGGTCCTCTCACTGGATCTAACTAATGCCTTTATCCACTGTGCCATGTGTCCTTGAACAGTCTACTCCAGTGAACAAAATAAAGGTTCAGTTCGATATTCCAACCACCTGAAGAAGGTCGGAGCATACAATGGCCAAAATGTTGAAATAAATATGGCAACAAAGATGAAGAAAATAGTCCAAATAATGTAAATAGTGAACGTTGTTTTCCTGGTATAGCACCACTTGACGAAGTATTATCGTTATAATGCTGGTTATGAAAATCTGTTTTTCTTACTATGTATGTCCTTAATGGTTTACCCTTTATTTCGCTCACTTGGGTAGATTGTTCTAGTTCCATGTGTCATGTCTAATGGATGTCAAAGATGAGGACAATAGTTTGAATAATGTAAATAGTGTACATAACACCACCTTTCAGAAATATAGACAGATAGTGAATTATCACTTTGTAGAAGCGACTTCCATGTCAATGCTTCCCAGAATGCTATAATCTTAATCAAAGATCAACCATTGTATATCCTCCTTATTCTCATAATCTTAACTCCCTATCACTTCCTCTTTGATTTATATCACACACTTCATTCATCATAACCACTTTGACATTCACTCTCTACACTACAATGTTGAAAAGGTTACTCTTCAAGTCAATTGTTATCTATCCTTCTTATTCTCATAATCTTCACTTCCTCTTTGATGCATATCACAAACCTCATTCATCATAATCATTTTAAAAGTAACCATTTACCTTGAGTGGCTCTCGAGCCTTGTATTGCATTAATTTTAGCATAAAAAAAAACTTCCTCTTATTTATTATTTTTATTTGCATATAATTATAATATAAAATTTATAAATAAGCCGTAACGTAACATCAAAGGGTTAATGGTTTCCTTTGGCGGCATTTACATGTCTAAGAAAAAGACCTCCTGAAGGTATTTTGTTCTTATTGGTTGGGTGATCTGTTATCAAATAGGGATGGAAAAATAGGCAGCACCAGAATCAAAGACTGGATCATGATGAGCAGGGTGAGGACAAGATTTCCACATAGGAACATCACACATACAGGACAAACACAGCTGAGACACTGAAAACACGAACCAGGATGAATGAATTTTAAATAACAATGGGTAACATGAACAACAATCCTTGGTAATGCACAACAATCTCGTTGTGCGGTTAACGCAGTGTACTGCCAAGCGGTACTTTTATCAGTCGCAATTGATTGCTCTGTCTGAATTTTGTTTCTGCTACAACATTAATGTATAAAAAACATTTCTGCTCAACATTAATGTGTAAAAAACCGTTGTTCAGAAGTAAATTAGATGTTGCTTAATGCAAAATACTTTGTGTTGCTTCTTGGACTTTTGAATGTCTCATCATTGGTGAGGATAAAAGTTCTGTTTGATTAGGGAGAAATCATTATTTTAAGAAGATGAGGATTGAGGGTTCATATCCTTGATGTATTATTTAGGGTTATGAAAAGGATATTTGCTCAAAAATTAATTTTAAAAGTTTTAAGGCTTAATTTAGAGAATATTTTAATATTTAAAATTTACAAATTTTTTATTTCAAATATCTTTCTAATTATTCCTTTTAGTCACTTTGGAAACCTTATTGAATAAAGCTGTGTTTTTATAATCCACTTGATTCTGACAATCTTCATTTATCTATCCTCCTTATCCTCATCATCTTTATTTGCTACCAACTTCTTTTCCTTTCTTATCACATACCTCATTCATCATTATCATTTTGACTATAATCCTTTTCCTTCAGTGACTGTCTACAGCCATATCACATTGAAATATCATTTATTGTCCAATCACTGAAGTTAAGCAAAATCAAGCTTGGTCAATACCTAGATGGGTGATTGCTCAGGACTACTAGGTGTCGTAAGCTTGGAAGTGTAGGTAGTGTAATGGATAAAAGCTTGAAATTGGAATGCTTACAGCCATGTCAGGTTGAAACACAAGTTCCTATACTATTACCAAAGTTAAGCATGTCGAGCATGTTTGGTAGCTATTCCTTGGGAATACCTGCTGATGTAAGCTTGGATGTGTGGGTAGTGTAATGGATAATGGTTTGGAATGAAAAATCAGAAAGCTGAGTTCCAATTCTAATTGTGTTAGTTATATTAACTTACATGCAGATACTTTTGATATGAATCTACTCTTCTACTCCCAACCATGGGTTAAATAGTTATTTCAGTAAATTATTGTTATTGCCCCAAATTCTTAAAATTCCAAAATATGGTTCATTTTTTTTTATGGCTTTGATAAGCCATAAAAAACCTTGGAAAAGTTGATAAGCCATAAAAAACAAATTGAATCAGTCAAACCTTTGAGTGGCTTCTGAGCCTTGTATTGGGTGAGTTTTAGTGTAAAAATGTTCCCTTTGTTTATTTTATATTGACATATAATGTAAAATTGATGACATCTTTTTGCAGTTTAAGGAGGCATGGTGTAGTAAGAGATATTAGCTTGGATTGAGAAATTGGAAAGTAGAGTTCAAATTCCAGTCGGGTTCGTTATATTCACTTATGGGCTAAAACCATTGGTAGTGGTATGAATCCATTTCTTCTCTCACCAGCTATGGGCTAAATAGCAAGATAGACTGGGTTCTGTCGCCTTGGGTGGCAACCAGTTTGAATTCAAAACCTTAGGGCCTATTGTATGGACCGAGGGCAATTGATACCATATTCTGAAGTCTTTAGCTGTTGGTAAAGAGCTTGGAGAGGAGATGGCTGCCACCAAGCGATCTGAAAGCCCACTGAAAAGATCACAAGGAAAAAGAATAAGTTTGTTTATTCTGCCCTCAAGGCTCCACCTTCAATGATCAATTACTTAACAGCTTAATTATTGTTTTAATTGAAATATTTGACATGGTGGAGTAACAGATAGTGGCCTGGATTGAGGAATTAGAGGGTAGTTAGAATTCTAGTCAAGTTCATTAGATTCACCTACAGGCTAATACCCTTGGGAAAGGTACAAATCAAGGTCTTCTAACCCCAGCTATGGGTAAAACAGTTGGGACAGACTGGGTCATATAGACTTGGGTGGCAACCAGTCTTGGAGAATGACAACTCCGAATTCAAAACCTGAGGGGCTAGTATACAGATCGAGGGCGACCCACACTATATTTCGTGGTCTTCAGCTGTTGGTCAATGTAGAAGTCAAGTGACTTACCTGCCAACATGGCTGCCTTCTTCTGTTTCCTTGTAATTATTTATTGTACAATGTACAAATGTGGCACAAGGCTGAAAAGGGGAAAGGATGGTCATCTTCTGTTTTAACTTTAAACTTAGCTCGCCGCAACCACTGACTCAAACATACAATGTTCCTTTCACCAAAACAACACATCCATTACATATCATTCTTACTACTTCCACAAAAATGCCTCAGAGACTCTATGAAGTTCTAAACTAGTCCCCATATATACAAATCACTGTCTGTGGGGATAGGGGAAATAAAATAATATCTAAAAACCCCAATGAATATTTACAATGAATACAAATGTATATACAAGAAACTAAACAAAAATTTTGTTAGTAGAGACATCAGTTAACTGGACGAAATCAATGCGGGACTTAAAAAATTATAAAACATTCGTACAATCCATGCACTCATTACAAACACACACTCAATCAAACACGAAAGACAGACTTGAAACGAAAGGCGCCCATGCACCCACCAGAGAACTGATATCACAAACCACCTAAAGATGGGAGGGATCTGTTTCCTTGTCAAGCAAGCCAGCTGATTTTACCTCATTTTATAGGAGAGTGTCTAATACACCAGTTAGGTTGGTCCATTTTGCTAGAATGGACCTGCCCAATACATTTGCATGAGTGGTCTTTATTCACCCATATATTTCTCCATGAAATAACTCGAGTCAGTCTGATTGGCTACTTGTGTGTTAGATCACTGGCAAGCTAACCAATATTCTACAGTCAAGAGTTCAGTGTTTGGGCACCACTATGTTTTCTGTAAGCCCACTGAAAGGATCACGAGGAAGAAGAATAAGTTTGTTTATTCTGCTCTTAGATGCCCCCCTTCAACAATTAAAGAAACAGAAAAAGATAAAATAAAATGCCCCCTCATTTTGTAAATCCTATTAATTTATACAAAAAAGTTCAAAAGTAATTTAGATGTTGCTTAAAGCAATAAAAAGTGAGGATAAAAGTTCTGTACATTGGGATGGGGAAAATCTTTATTGTAAGACAAGAATCAAAATTAGAAATTCTAGATGTGTTATTTTTGGCTGAGAAAAAAAAACATTTGCTAAAAAGAGTAATTTTTAAAAGATTTAAAGCTGAATTTTTTTTTTTTTTTCAGCATTTAAAATTTCTTTAAAATTTACAAATTTTTTAATATTTTAAATTTCTGTAAAATCTTTTTTAAATATTTAATATTTCTTTTATTATTCTCTTTGGAAATGTTATGAAATAAAGTTATGTTTTTAATAATTGAGAAATGGAAAGTTGAATAAAATTTAATGATCTGGAAATTTTTAATTAGACATGCAAGCAACCTTGTGACTTGTTGGGTCGCACTTCTTTAAGAGAAAGTCAACATAGAGACAAAAAGAAAAGATTATTGTTCAATTTGCTCACAGATTATAAAATCTGTGTATTTTGAACACATTGAGGAACTTTGTCATTTAGCAAACTTACCTTTTACTCCTAAACAAATAAGAAATTGTACACGATTGAAGTTATCGCCATTGAGAGTTTTTTTTTTCATTGCTTAGGAACGAAATGTTAATATATTATCATTTAGTTACAAAGCAGTTTATATTTTGACTTTCTGGAATGACAAAGAGTTATTATTACTTTGACGATTTACACTCGGACTAATATCCTCATCCGTAGTATCACAATGTTTTGGCTTTCTGGGATGAGGAATTATCATTATTTACATTATTTACAGTCAGACTAATATCCTCATCTTTGTGGTTGAAGCCAATGTCTATTTTATTGAATAAATTTATTCTTTAGTTATTTCAAGATATTTTTGTGTAGTTTTGATAAATATATACGTTAAAATGAGATGTTATTTTCATTTTTGTGTAATCTAGATGACAATTTATTCATCACACCATCAGTGAGTGTCTGTGTGTGTGTGTGTGTGTGTGCATATATATATATATAATTTGAAAATTATCACATATACATGTTATAAAATCACTACAAAAATAACCATTTTCTTTCAACACTTCTAGTGTTTTATCAAGTGATGGTGTTGAATGTAGAATAAAGAGTTTTTATTAAAGGTTATCGGAATATACACCAATCCTATACTTATATATATATATATATATATATATATATATATATATATATATTATAATGAAATAATTTATTGAGTCTAGAAGAAACCTCATAGAATGCAGAAAGCATTGGACGGCCGTTTTGTCGTATATTTAGAACTCATCAGCAGTGCAAATCCACTACCGAGAATTGAAACCCGAACAGTTACGATAGGAGGCAAATGCCATACCAACTGTGTATATATATATAATATATATATATATATATATATATATATATTACTCATAATTTTACTATAGGGCCGCATTGAAAATGAGAAAAAAGGGATTGTCTGTAGTCAGGACTGAGTTCTTGTATTCTTATCTAAATTTTTCTCTTTATTTGAAATTATTTTTCTGAAGCCATCTTGTGATGCCTTTAAGGCTTCTATATTGCTGAGAATCTTTTCTCGAGATGCTGATTGTGAAATTGAACAGGTCACAGTGATAGCTCTATAATCTTTTAACTTCTCTCTGCCAATCACATGATTGGACTCAACTGCCAGAGGCACTGTGGATCTTTGCTCGGACTCTAGGGAAGATGACCTTCACTTTTAATCATACCAATTTTTCTTGGAGAATTTCAAGAAGAATCAAATTGTATTGGTGGAAATCTCTCCCATTTCAATATATACTTATGAATATTGCTATTACCAGAATGTTGCCTATCAAATGACAGTATTTTTATGTTGCAAGTATTTTAGTCATTGTGGGTAGAATCCAGTTTGGTCATCTATAATTCAGCTGTGTCATGTGGCAATTACATATTTTAGAAGACTATTATTATTTTTAGAATTTCTGAGATGAGGAATTATCATTTACCTTTTTAATATCTGAATATACCTACCTACTAGAGTGACTAAATTGATAGAAGTAAATGGTAATTCATATGAGATGTTGCTTTGCTTAGTACCTGAAGTAGTTGTGTTCCTTACCTGTTTTAGTGGTCATTGTTAGAACCCAGGAAGAAACAACACCTTAATTAGAATTTTTTTTTTTTTTTTTTTTAGTAGCGTTCCCTTTATTTATTAAACAGTATACCTTCTATGGAGGCACAGTGGAGTAATAGAATTTGAATTCCAGTCAAATCCATTACATTCACTTATGTGCTAATACCATTGGGAAAGGTATAAATCTTCTTCTCTCCCCAGCTATGGGTAAATAGCAGGGAAGACCGGGTTCTATAGCCTTGGATGGGAACTGATCTACTGCAGAGAGAAATGGGAAAAAGAAGTAATGGATAACGGCTGGGATTGAGGAATCGGTGAGCTGAGTTGGAATTCCAGTTGAATCCATTACATTCACTTACATGATAATACCCTTGGGAAAGATATGAATCCTCTTCTCCCCCCCAGTTATGGGTAAATAGCAGGACAGACCGGGTTCTATAGCCTTGGATGGCAACTAGTCTACTGCAGAAAGAAATGTCAACCAACTGTGGGAAAAAATCTGCCTCGTCAGTCATGTATCAAAAGATACATGATCGCCCAAGCATGTATCACATATGACACATCACTGATTGAATGATACCTTCTATATATACAGGGTATCCCCAAAAATTTGAAGTCATTTTAAAAGTAATTATCTTGAAAACTACTAAGTATAGCTCAATAAAATTGAACAGTTTAGGTGTTGGACATCACAAGATTATTATGGGACTGATTTCATAAGTGTTCAGTATGTGCACCGCCTGTGACACAGCACATGTCAAGTTGGTAGTTAAGCTCTTGACAAACACACTGTAGCATGCCTACGATAACATTATCCAGTGCAGAAGTGATTCTCTGCTTGAGTTCATCAATGCTAGTAGAAACAGTGGGGAACATAAACAAGTCCCTTCACATATACCCAAAGAAAAAAAATCACACTGGGACTGGTCTGGTGACCACAACGGTCATTTCATCAGAAAACTGTCTTCATTTCAACCACTCTATTTATCTATTAAACAGTATATTTATTTCCATTGCCCAGCCTGAATGTTCAAGAAATCCTATTAAAGAAAAACTTGCACTCTCCGGCAGTATATGAGCTTACATCCCTCAGTGCAGAAGGAGATACCATTAAGCCAGGCATGCCTTAACCAACTTGGCCACGAAGTGCAGTCGATCAGTTGAGGCCAATTTTGTGCTGGAGAGAGCAAATTTTCTTTCATAGAATTTCTTAAAGATTCAGTGTAGAAAAAAGAAGAGAGATAAACAAAAAAGTGACGAGAGGATTCACCAGCAAACCAGCTGTTATTCTTCACTGCCGGTCGCCTCAAAGAAATGAATTGCGAGACTCCTTTTCTCGGCCGTTACACCGGGCAGTCGTGAAACGGACACCCAAATCAAACGCACCTACTTCAACCGCCTCTTGGTCTGCCAGTCTATTCGCACATCTGACTCTGTTTCATGAAGTCCGCTGAATGACTCGCCGTCTGCTGTGCTGCTGACGTCTTGCCTTTTTATGCTAGTCCGACACTGCTGAAATTTGCATGTGTACTGATACAATCTCGTTTTGGACGAGACCGGCACGTATAAATCGTGTCTTCGACAGTAGCCATGTTTTCTTTTGGATTTATCATGCAAGCAAGACATGTTCGCACATGTTTCGAGCTTCGAGGTAAGTTATCACATTCAGGCTGGTAGACAAAACTGAATATGTGCGAATGTGTCTTGCTTGCATGATAAATCCGAAAGAAAACATGGCTACTGTCGAATAAATAAACAAAGCACCTATTCAAATACAAGCATCCACTAGAAATAACATTTAATGTGATAAAAATCTGTTAGATTAATAAAACATCCCTCCTACAAATATTCACTTATGCACAAATAGCCTTGGGAAAGGTATGAATCCACCTCTTCTTCCCCAGCTATGGGTTAATTAGAAAGATTTGTATCACTGAACAATTATTATTGCTAAAAAAATATTCTAAAATAATCTAAAAATATTTTCTGGCTTTTAAATAACCTGCTATAAAAAGTAAATAAATCAATCAAAAGAGAAAGAATAAAGAGAAGGAGAAGAAATTAGAATGAAGTTTAGGAAAGAAAACAATTCACATTTGAAGGAAACTAAGATAAAGAAAAGAATGAAAAAAAAAGAAATTAACGAGAATGAAGAAAATGATGAAAAATAAAAAGAATGAAAATAAGCCACATGAATAAAATTGATGAAAATAGAAAAGTTTAAAGTGACCTTCCAAGAAGGAAGAGAAGAAAAGTGCAAAGGAGTTTGAATTAATGATGATCATGTGACTCCTGAGGGTCATAGGGGTACCATATGAACTTACAGCCACCGTAGAAGTGGTGTTTCTTGAGGAAACATAGCCTGAAGGAGCCCAACCTTCTTCAGGCCAGTTTGAATTCAGAGTTTCCTCCTTCTAGACCAGTTGCCACCCAAGGCTATAGAACCCAGTCTATCCTGCTATTTACCCATAGCTTGGGGGGAAAGAGCATTCCTACCTTTCCCAAAGGTATTAGCACATAAGTGAATATAATGGATACAACTGAAATTAAAACTCTACTTTCTGATTCCTCAAACCAAACTGCTATTTGTGTCTAAATTCATGGAAGAAGACAAATAAAATAAAGAGTTTCAAAGTGAATGACTATTTTTAAATAGAAAGTAAATAGTGAAATGCATTTCAAAGTATAGCCAATCCCTGTTTCATATGCCTACTCAGGCATATATGTTCAACACCCACAGAGCCCACCTGTGGTCTATACTGCAACTATATTAAACAGACCGTAGTTATGGTTTTATCAGAGAAAGCTCATAATCTGGCATGATCAATCAACAAAGCCAGTATTCTTAAAACCCTCAGTCACAATGACTAGTGAATTCTTGATAGAACAACCATTGAGGATTTCCAAACAGTTTCATCTAACCAATTTCACTCACAAGACTTGTAATGTGATTTTCAGGAACTTTGCCAAATAATGAGATTGTCTGGCCAATATTATCAAATAGTCATCTCCTAGACCAGTTGTTCCTAAACTTTTTTTTCTCCGGGCCACGTTTTCAGAATAAAAATTTGATTCCAAAGAGAAGCTCTGATGAAAAGGCGCAAGCAGCTCTATGACATAGATGGTCCAGAGTGGGGGTTAAAGGGAGATAACCATGGATTCGAAGTCAGAACATTATCATTAATAACTCTCTCCTCCCATTTGCAGACCCTAGTTATTATATTTTTAATACTTGATATAATGCAAAAATATCACAATGATAAAATTGGTCGATAATTATTTATAACTATTTATACTGGGACTTATGCATGCAATTACAAGTAATCCATAATAATATTTGAAATTTTGAAATCATATTTATCTTTGGCATTCATGAATTTTTTAAAACTATTTCTAAATCTTTGATTGACTTTCAGTCATTCCACCTCAGCTGCTATCCTCTTCTATTGCACTGATGAAGTGCACCACACCATATGGGAACCACTATCTTAGACAAATTGACTATGTGGAAATTCAAACCCAGGTCTTGTGGTCAAAATGCTAATCTTCTCAATCCCCAGTGATTCTTCCATACAGACATATTAGGCATTTCAAACTTGCAGTTCAGTAAAAAAAAATCTTGATACATGGAGTTTCTTTTTGTAGGTACTATCAATATCATTGTGCAATATATCTTGTTAGCTGCTTCAGGGTAATCACTTCATTGCCTTTATTACCATGTAGAAATTGTCTTGAATCACTATCCAATTTACTGTCAGAGTAAGAAGAATCAGGCTGAAGACATTTCTTGGGAGGTGTATGTTCAACAAACTCAGCCAAATCATTGCCTTTGCTACTTTTATCACCATCTAGGAATTGTCTTGAATTACTATGACAACCAATAAACTTGGTATTAATATATTTTTCAATGAATCCTTTGATTTGTTCCCTTGTAATTAAGGTTTCAACAAACTTTAATTTGGCATTGAATGACTCAGCAGAGGTTAAAATGTCGTTAAACCCACGAGCATAAGTAACACACTGCAGAAACATAAATATAAAATTACTGAATCTGAAGAAGACGGTTTTGTTTTGTAGAATAAAGCCAAACAAGAATAAGGAAACATTAGCTCTAAAAATTAGGAAAGCATTTCCAATGTGAAGAAATGTTATGTTCAAGTGTGAAACAAAGAATTACATAAAAGTGACGTCATCTGTTTTTGTGTTTTTAATCAACCCATTTTTATCCTCCTATTCAACATTTTCTGTTTTGCTTGATTTAGCGTTCACAGAGAACTGCAAGAAAGAAATATTCTTAGATTACAAATATTCTTTTTCAGCAATGTTTAGTCATTCTGGAAATGTGATATTCTGGTTACTTTGCTTCATTAACACCAGGAATCATCATCATCATAATTATTTTAATATTAGGAAACATAATCATCATAATTATTTTAATATTAGGAAACATAATCATCATAATTATTTTAATATTAGGAAACATAATCATCATAATTATTTTAATATTAGGAAACATAATCATCATAATTATTTTAATATTAGGAAACATAATCATCATAATTATTTTAATAGGAATCATCATCATAATTATTTTAATATTAGGAAACATCATCATCATAATTATTTTAATATTAGGAAACATCATCATCATAATTATTTTAATATTAGGAAACATAATCATCATAATTTTAATATTAGGAATTATCATAATTATTTTAATATTAGGAAACATAATCATCATAATTGTAATATTAAGAATCATCATGATAATTATTTTAATATTGGAAATCATCATCATCATAACTGTTTTAATATTAGGAAACATAATCGTCATAATTATTTTAATATTAGAAATCATCAGCGTCATAATTATTTTAATATTAGGAATCATCATCATCATCATAATTATTTCAATAGGAAACATCATCATCATCATTATTTTAATATTAGAAATCATCATCATCATAATTATTTTAATATTAGAAATCATCATCATCATAATTATTTTAATATTAGGAATCATCATCATAATTATTTCAATAGGAAACATCATCATCATAATTATTTTAATATTAGAAATCATCATCATAATTATTTTAATATTAGAAGTCATTATCATCATAATTATTTTAATATTAGGAACCATCATAATTGTAATATTAGGAATCATCATCATAATTATTTTCATATTAGGAATCATCATAATTATTCCACCTGAAATCATTATTATTATAATTATTTTAATATAAGGAATCGTCATCATAATTATTTTAATATAAGGAATCGTCATCATAATTATTTTAATATTAGAAATCGTCATCATAATTATTTTAATATTAGAAATCATCATCATAGCAGTTTTAATATTAGGAAGCATAATCATCATAATTATTTTCTCATTAGGAATCATCATAATTATTTTCTCATTAGGAATCATCATAATTATTTTCTCATTAGGAATCATCATAATTATTTTCTCATTAGGAATCATCATAATTATTTTCTCATTAGGAATCATCATAATTATTCCAACTGAAATCATTATTATAATTATTTTTTTATTTATTTTATATTAGGAAAGATCATCATAATAAGAATAATAATTTTGATATTAGGAATAATCATTATGATCAATTTAATGTTGGAAACCATCATCATTATCATCATCATAATTTTATTGTCAGGAAATATTTTCATCATAATTATTTGAATATGAGGAATCATTAACATCATCATCCGCATCATAATTATTAAGAATTATTATTTTTATTATTAGGAATTATTACTTAATCATTATTATTGGCAATTACTATCATTATTAGCAATCATCATTAATATCAGGAATTATTATCACCATAATAATCATCATTTTTTATTAAAAGTTGCCATCGTCATCACTAATGGGAATTATCATAATAACTGTTATCGGTATCATTATTATTAGGAATTTAGATCAGAAATTATTATTATTATTAGTAGTAGTATTAGTAGTCCCCTATTGGTCCTCTTGTCCATATCTTATGTTGCAGTGTATTGGTTGTTTTATTTTCTTACTCTCTTCAGAAATCCATCTGTGTATGGTAAACCTGAATCTGTTTTAAATTGTTTGCCTCTGTCCGTCTTGTCAAGTCATCTGATCTATTTGTTTCCCTGTCTCTCTTGGTTATTGACTAAGGGGTTTAGTTAAGTGTAGCAGAAATTCAAATGTCAATCTTGGAAGAGAGGGCCTGCCTTTCTGAATGGGTGTGCAGGTGGTGTAATGGATAGTGGCTCAGAATGAGAAATCAGAGAGCTGAGTTCTCATTCCAGTCAGGTTTTTATATTCACTTATGTGTAAATACTCTTGGGGAAGGTATGAATTCTTCTCATACCTCCAGCTATGGTTTAAATAGTAGGACTTGCATCTGGAAAAATCCTTATTCTCCAAAAAAATTTTAATGCTATTTTTGTTTGCATACACAAAGAAAATTCTTATAATCCAAAATGTGTTTTAGCTTGGAATAATCCCAAGAAGTGTTGATAAGCCATAAAAAAAAATGCTCAATCAAGCTGCCTTCCTGAAAAATCAAAACTTAAAAAACTAGCCATCACTGGATACCAAACTGTAACATTTAGCACTAACAGGAATTAAATATGGAATGGACTTTAGCATACTAAATGTTCAGCTAAGGTCACAAATATGGTGGCACTCAGTGAGGACTTAGTGAGATGTACAGCAAATCTGAAGATTTTTAATGTGTTTAATTTTCAGCAAGACAGAAAAATAAATTTAATGTTCTTGTAATATGTTTCTAAAGAATTAATAGTTTTATTTTTAATCTGACATTTTTGTTAATTATAAAATAAGGTGGATCAATATCTATCTATATTTCTGAGATGAAGAATTGTAACTATTTACATAATTCGAGCTGTTATCCTCATTGTTATTTCCATATTCACAACATTTCAGCCATTGTATGCTCTGGCCCTCTTCAGGATCTGTCTGTATTTCTGAGATGAGTTATTGTAACCATTTACACTATTTACATTGTTCGAGTTGTTCTCATCTTTACTGTCACATTCACAATGTTTCGGCTGTTGCACGCTCTGGCCTTTTTTTCATGTGATATAAATTGGAATTTCAAACATCATCTTTACATCATTTTTCTCCTCTTGCCTGAATTTGAAAGGAGTATTATATTATTATTTTTTACTCATATTTAGCTTTAAAAAAAAAAAAGATGTTTATACACATAGGGGTAGAAGCCAGACAAAAGACACACCCTGGTCATCTAGGTTGGGGGTTGTGCAGTAGACTAACAACCTACTCACTTAAAAACTAGCTTTTTACAGAAAGTGAAATGATATCTTCAAACAACATGGCTGAGGAAGTGTGTTAGTGAAAATCCCCTGTGAAAGCAGCCAGCATAACATGTTCCAAGGAATTAAGAGGTATAATGAAACAATGAATGAATATACATCAAGAAACAGTGTAAAATTCTTTTTTTAAATACTGGTCATTTGCAGATTGTAATAAGCTTTTAGATTTATGATTGGTACAAATAGTTTTACTTAATAATAGCACATTGAAACTGAATTTTAAAAGATTTACTAACTTCATAAAAGTAGAGTTTGGTAGTGGCAAATGATAATACTTGACAGTAATAAAAGTTGAGTCTTACTGAGCAAGTGTAGAATTTGGTAATAGCAACGGACAGTACTTGACTATAGTGGAAGTCTGACTGACTAATCTACCCCCTGGTCAAGTTGGTTGGTGGTTTATATGGCAGCCTGGGAGATTAATCCATTCTGATACCAGGGATGTTTCTAGCTTGTCTGGGGTCTGGATTAGGTGAAAACAGGCCAATGCATTTATTTCAACTATTTGGCTTCTGTTTATGAAAATTCCTGCTTCAATGAAGTAATTTTTCCTATTCACAGTGCCATGTAGAGTTTGGTAGTGGCAGATGATAATACTTGACAGTAATAAAAGTTGAGTCTTACTGAGCAAGTGTAGAATTTGATAATAGCAACGGACAGTCCTTGACTATAGTGGAAGTCTGACTGACTAAGCTACTCCATGGTCAAGTTGGTTGGTTGTTTATAAGGCAGCTTGGGAGATTCCATTCTGATACCAAGGATGTTTCTAGCTTGTCTGGGGTCTGGATTAGGTGAAAACAGGCCAATGCATTTATTTCAACTATTTGGCTTCTGTTTATGGAAATTCCTGCTTCAATGAAGTAATTTTTCCTGTTCACAGTGCCATGTAGAGTTTGGTAGTGGCAGATTATAATACTTGACTGTAACAGAAGTTGAGTCTTACTGAGCAAGTGTAGAATTTGGTAATAGCAACAGACATTACTCAACTGTAGTGGAAGTTGAGTCTGACTGACAGAGCTGTTCTGGTAAAGTTGGTAGGTGGTTTATTTGGCAGCCTGGAAGATTCCATTCTGATACCCAGGCAAGTCTATTCTGCGAGTCCTGATTGGCTGCTGATTCCAGTGTGGATACTGGGTTCAATAAATACCCATCAGTATATCGTGAATCCCTGGGAGCATGTATTACAACCCGCTTACAAGTGTCTGTCAGCCTTAAAGATCATTCCTCAGTCCAGTGACCTTTTTTGGCCTCGTTGACTATTATATCATGAATTAGTGGAGGGGGGTTGCGAAGTATCCTCTGTGTGACCAGATTGGCTTGTCGGGAGTTGTGCACTTGTGGTCCTGGGCGCCAGCAGTGGATTACCTCAGTAACTCTGAGTTTTTGCTTAGCTGGTGATTGTTTCAGAACGTGCTACCTCTCAATGACATACTCTTCAGATGGGGCCAGGCAGATTTGCCAGACTATCATCGGCGTGACCTTTGTTTAGAAAAAACGACTGTGTATGCCTTCTACCATTTTTCTCAGGTGCATCTCTTCTGGGAGTATGTCAGTGAGTTGAGGCTCGTATTGCTCCTGTGCAGCTTGTGTACATGTGCGACAATGTGTCGCCCCCCCCTCCTTTGTCTAGGGTAAATCAGATGGTTTCCTGTGAAACTTTCCCTGGTTAAGTTAGCATTATTTTGTTTTCCTAGTTAATGAGTATAAGTGATGTTCCCGCCCTGTTCCTGGCACTCTTTTGTTATGACCCATGTCGAGATTCCCAATATCCCCAGTTTTTTGTTGTCCCTTGTTTTTATCTCAGCTTTGGGTTTCCCATTACATCATTTATCTTAATACAGTGGCCTCTCTTATGTTGAGGGGGTCTTACTGACATTGTTTTTGTATCTTTTGTTTACTTTTTGAGTTTGTTTTCTGGGTTCATCTCCATGTTAATTAAACAAAATGAAAATGTCCATGAAGATGGTCTTAAATAGACCGAAACGTCCGACGTCGACTTTATTTTTAACATTAATACTACATAATTAACAATGTATTTTCAGATTTTTGTTTTTTTTTTCATTCGTATATTTTCTTATCCATATATTTGCTTGTTATATATATATATATATATATATATATATATATATATATTCATATTATGTGTTAGTATATGTTTCATACCAATTTTTATATATATAAATTTACATATTATATTTATTTTATTTTAGTGGATTTTTATGTTTTTTAATAAATTTTATTAGTCACATTTTGAAGTTTGGTGGATTGTGTAGAAGTCATTGAACCTATATATATTTTTTATATATGTCTTAACTGAGTTAATTTGAATAATTTTACCTCATTATATAATATATATATGGGTTGGTTCATTTTTTCTAAAATAGACCTGCCCAAAATTCATTAAGATTTTTTTTTCAACTCTCTATTCACCCATTTTCTCTCTCCATTAAATGACTCAAAAATTTGATTTTTCACTGGTGATTAACTTTTCTAAAATTCATTTTTGACCATTTATTTTGTTTAAGAATATTCTACAGATTTTTTCAATTAAATTGGATAAATTCTTTTGGTTTTATTGAATAAATATATATATAATATAATTGGGTCATGAATTTAATTAAAAAAACTAGGACAGACAAACAATTTATATCCTCTTTTTTAGTTTTGGATTTCTAGTTGAATTTCATCTTCAAAAAGAAATAAATGATAATTGATTCCAGACAACTTTATTTTTTGTCTGCCACCTGGATTTTAATTTAACCTCCTTTTCTTGGGTGAGCTTGACATTCCTGATTGTTCAATAAATTATTTTAATTAAAATTGTAAAAAAAAAAAAACAATTCTTATAAAAATTCATTTTTCATTTCAGAAAATTGGTTCCAGAAAATATTATTGTTAAATTTTATTATATATATATTTTTCATTGAAAATTTAATTAAAAATTTTTTCAATTGCGATTAATTTTTATAGGGTTTGGCATTTTTTAAAAAGAGATTTAATTTTTGGTAACTAGTTGTTTGATTTGAGTTTATTTCTTTTGTTATTCTTCTTTAACAATTTTTGCTATTATTATTTTATCCGTTATTTAATTTGTTTTAAGAAATCTGTTTTTTTTTAATTTTAATATATCATTACTGTTCTCCACTGATTTTTCTTTATAAAAAGATGTGTTCGATTGTTGTACAAACAAACATACAGACATAATTTTTCTTTTATATATACGTTTTCATTGGTCCAAAAAATTTTCACATAGTCTCACAATATGTTTTATCATTTTCTTCTGCATGCTGGTCAATCTCTTTGAACTCAAAATTTTTTAGCTAAGGTGAGGGAATTTCTTCCTTTCTATTTTATCATTTTATATCAAGTGATTTGAAAGGAGTGGATAAAGGATAAAATTATTAAGGTTTGTACTCAGTGGTGGTACAAAACAAACATAAATAATAACAGACAATCTTTGATATATATATATATATATATATATATATATATATATTAAAAATGAAACATTATATATTCCATGGTTATATATATATATATTTTATATATATATATAATATAAAAAACATCTATGTAGGTCTGATGAAATGGATCGTATAAATTGATTTGTAAATTAAGAAAAAATGAAATAATAATGACATTTGATTTTAACAGATATATATTATATTCTTAATAAATGTATATATTGAGTTATATCTGGATTCTGTCCTATTTGGAATATATATATATATATAAAAAGGTATATATTCTCGTATATTCTATACTGTTGAATTAAGTTAGTATGTTTTCAAAAGATATTTCCCAAAAATTGACAGCCCAACAACATTTACATGAGAAAACTGATTATAGTGGTGAAGGTTTAATGGCAGGACCATCCACACTTTTGAAGGGCCATAATTTACAGAGACCTGGTGCAAATTTATCAAGGTCCCCAAACGACCCTCCATGGAGTTTCTGTTCATTTTTATATTTATATCCTATATATATATATATAATCCATATATATATATACCCATCTGTCCTGATATTTAATAATAGCTAGATAGAAAGATGAATTTACCTTTCCCATATTTAACTAGAAGACGTTCGAATGTAATGGATTTTGATCACATGAAAATTAATCTCAATCTAAAAAAAGGTTTTAAAAAAAAAAACATGCCTTTTTTTTATATATATATATATATATAAATATATATAATAAAGAATGAGTATCTGAAAAGAAAAAAGACTGATGTCACAAATGAATTTATTTCAAAAATTAGTGCCAACAAACCAACATGGTTTCCCCCCTTTCCCCTAAACCTCCTCCAGCCTGATGCACTTTACCATCTTTCTGCCCAACGACATGCACTTTAGAAGGGTACTTCTTAAATTTGTTTTTCCCTCTTGATGGACTCCATGCCTTCAAACAATGAGGTCTTTGATGACCCCTTTGAAAAAGGATAGTGAAAAGCAACACAGAGCAAGATCAGGTGAATATGACAAAGGTGTTCCAATAAAAGAATGTCCTTCATGGTCATTTGCTGCCAAATTAAATGCATTGAAAAGCAGGTTGAATTTTCCTTTTAACAGATATATTTCTCAATTTTTTTTGATTGATATAAAAAATGCAATTTTTCAAAAATATTGACAGTTAAATACTCACAAGATATCATTTTAATTTTCACATAAAAACAATCTATTACTTTTTATAAAACAAAAATGTGTGTGTTTGTGTGTTTTATAAATGTGTATATATATATATATATATATATATATATATATATATATATATATATATATATTTATTGCCTTTCAAAATATAGACCATTCATTAAAATTCCATGGAAATATTTTTCACAAACTTATTTACAGTGTTTCATTTTCAAAAATTAATTTACTTCAAAAAAAAAAATGAAAAATTTCATTTTTTTTTTCAGACCTCAAAAAATAAATGGAAAGAAACGAATCCTTTAGGTAACGTTCCGAAAAACCATAAAAAAAGATGTAAAAGATTAAAACAAAACCAATTAATTTAGGTTATGGAATGGAAACAATATTTATGAATGAATTTTACATTGATCTCTGGATTTCATTTTTCAATCTAATACATTTTTTATTACCTTTTGCATGAACTATATATATATATATATATATATATATATATATATATATATAATGACAGTAATAAATACATATATTTTAAGTTTAGATCATATCATTTTTTAAATAACAAAATGTCCCACAAAATGTATCCATACATTTCTGGTAGTTTGTTTTTTTTTGTTTTAGGCCAGTGAATTGGTAGTTATTTAAAATTCATTTATATTTATCTGTATCTTTTCTTTATTAAACAGTTATTTTTTCTCTTCTCTTTAAAAACTTCTCTTTGTTAAATTTTTTATCCCCACCTTCTTATTCTTATTTATATATATTTCACCCTCTTTTTTAGTATTTTCATATTTTCCCTCTCAAATACTTGTTTGTATATACACATTTCATTTTTTGCTTTTTTTTTATACATGGAGTTATATTTTACATTTTTTTTTTGAATTTGTAGGTCTGATGAATTGGATCATGAAAATGATTTAAATGTAATAAATTATAACCATGGAATATTAGTGTTTGAAAATTTATATTATTTATATATATATATATATATATATATATATATATATATATATATATAGTATAAAAATAAATCCATTGATTTATTAACTAAAAAAAATCCTAGTAATATTTAATTCTGATCCAAAAAAATGCTCAATGTATTTATTATAATTTTTCATTTAAAGGTTTAAATTACACAACAAAATTAAAAATTTTAAATATAGAGGTGGTTATATATATATTTAACCAATATATTATATATGTTATTCTTATTCAACCCTGGTGTATATACTCTGTTTCATGTCACAATTAGAAATTTAAAATTTAAATTTGACAGCAGTCGAAAAATTGATATAGAATTTATCCATTTCAGTGTTCAGTCATGAAATATGAGTCATATATATATATAGTGGCAAGGGGAGGGTTGAAGTTATAAGCCTTAAAGGTAAAAGGTTTTATAAAATTAACCTGGATTATTGACCTTATGCCATTAAATTGGGGTTATATAAAGAATGAGGTGTTAAATTGAAACTAAAAGAGGGTCTAAAAGGGAGTTTTATATAAGAAAAAAAAATTTTATATATATATATATTATAAATTAACTGATTTAAAATATGGTTTCTTCGCTACACAGTAATAACCATGTTTAAAAAATGAAGCTAAAAACTTAAATTTAATTATATAATTAAATTAAAAGCATTATTTCCATTTCATCTTCAAGCAAATTTTAGAATAACTTATTTTTAAATTTACTGAGTTTTAAATGCACATATAAATTCATAATTTCCTGTTTCCAAGGATACAGAGAAATCCAATCATTTAGATGAACAGTAACGTGTTCATTTTTATTAACTATTGTTGTATCAATTATGAGTTATGTTTGAAAAAGAGGTTAAGTTTAGGGAGGGTAGGGATGTATTTTTCAACAAATTCTGACATCCGTTAAACACATGTCGTCTGTTTTTTTACTGGTTTTTTTTTGTCTTATTTTTATTTTAACGGCAAAAAGTTTTTCGGTATTTTTTTTGTACTTGTATACTTAAATGTTCTATCTTGGGTTGTTTGGGTTAGAATAAGTCTTATTTAACTACAATTTTAAAATATTTTTACTCTTAATTACTAATAGACTATATTTCTATTTAAAAAACAAGTAAATGTAATAGAATTACTTAAATTATTTAAAATTATTTTTCATATCAAATATAAGTATGTATATTACCAGCTCCCATTTTTTTTTTTTTTTATTGTTTAAATCCCATTTTTTTTTTTTTTTAGCTATTTCATTTCTCTGATTCAGTAAATTTTATTTTTTATAAAGTTAGTAATAATAGTTTCTCATGTATTTCAATTTCAAATTAATGATTCAGTAAATTTTTCTTTTTTATAAATCTTCTTGTAAATAACCCCTAATCCTAGTTTCTTCAATGCCTTGCTCAGGGGCAATGCAAAAAAAAAAAATGACATGGACATGGTCATTTAATGACCTACATATTCTAGCTTTTCTTATTAATTTCCATTTTACTGTAGGTGTTTTAATGGATTCTTTTAAGTGCCAGAAATATTTTGAAAGGGATGTCTGATTTCTGTATTTATTTATCTTAAATGAAGTTTGATGTTGATTGAACTGCTTTTTGAACTCATGGCTTGTGCAACCTATATAGATTTTTATATTTTCGAGATTCTCAATAGATAAGACATTGCATTGGTATACTAATGATTCCGTGGGACATTTATTTTATAGAGGACAGTTATGAGGGTTTCTACAGTTACATAACTTATGCTTATCTTCATCTGTTTTTATTTTTATGTCTAAATTTCTTTGGTTTTGGTCTAAGTGTTTATTGAAAATATTAGCATTATATTTCTTATTATTTTTCTCTGTTTTCAGTACAGCTGTAACTTAATTTTAATGTAGTTTTATTGAAAATAGTACTTAGCTTACTTTCTCTAGGAAAGTGCTTAATGATTAATGCAAGGAATTTTTGTCCTAATTTATTCTTTACCATGGTTGTATGGGGGGGTATGCCAAATTATTTTTCTGCTTCTGTTTTTTTCTATGTTTTCTATATTCATTCTTTATGTAAGTTAGTTTTGGGTTTTTGTAGCCAATATCTTTAAGAGCTTTATTATAGAAATTCATATGTTCATCGAAAATCTTGTCATTTACTGAATTTGTACTTATTCTTTTTTGGATAGATAAAGGTATGTGTTTAATTATAGAAGGTGGGTGATTTGATTTAGGGTGTATACATAAAGGATTGGTATTGGGTTTTTTATAAGGTGTGTATGTATTTTTCTTTAGGTCTAATGCTATATCAAGGAAGTTAACTTTTTTTAATTTAGTGCTAACCATAATTTTTAAGTTCATGCTTTTAAATTCTTTGTATAATATCTTTCTAATTCTATCTATTTTAAAATTAGTTCGAGTTTTTAAAAGCCATAAGTCCATCATCTCTGTATAAACCAATGTCAGTTATATTAATATCACAGTGCACTGTAAGATTGTATAAAATAAAAAGACCTATGAGATCAGAAGACTCAGCTGATTCTAGTAATCCCATTGTGATGTCAAAGTGGTCATATGAATTGTTTATCCATTGCTCACCTTTATGTACCAGTACCGATTTTTTTCGCATTTATAATAATGCTCTTTTCTTCCTCAGTAATATCCATGTACTGGGTAGCAAAGTCCAATGCATTTATGAAAAGTTCTTTAGATACTGATAGATAAAAATTTTCAATATCAAACTGCATTAGTATACAGTTCATTTTCTCCTTTATATCAGCAAAACAGTTAGTTACGTCTTTGATGTTAATCCAAAGTTTCAGGCTTATTTTTTCTTTAATTTGTTGATTTACCCTTTCAAGGATCTTTTTACTAATTTTTCCGATCTCAGGTCTTATTGGGTTTACTATCCTTGTAGTCGGATTAGCCTTGAAATCTGGTTTGTGGTCCTTTAAGGTTATATAGCACTCTCTTTCATTTAGTTGACCTATTCTATCACTAATCTTCTGTTTGTCTGTGATTTTTTTACTGCTAGTATTAATATTCTCCACCATGCTGAGGTCACTATTATCTGTCTTTTTATAGTTATGTAAAACCTTGACACATGGTTATTACTGTGTAGTGAAAAAACCATATTTTAAATCAGTTAATTTATAATATTTAGGCTCTGTAAATTTACATTGAGCACTGTTTTGTAAAAATAAAAATATGAATAAAGACACCAGATTATATATCTTACTGTTCTTTCTTTTTAAATATATATATATATATATATATATATATATAAAAGAGAAAAAAATCAAGGTAAAGTGAAAAAAAGAAAATGACAAATAATCACGACATTCTATACACACACACACACACACACACACACAAAATGCAAAAAAAAAAATGCTTACACCAATGAAAATATAAAAAAAAAAAAAAAAATCAAGTAGTCTAAAGAGTCAATTGCAAATACTCCCTGAGAGTGAATGGTGTAATCCCTGTGGGTCCATCTACGTGACTCTAGAGTCAGAATGCTGAAGGTAACATCAATCAGCTAAATGACAAACATTACTTATATATCAATACGAACACTGGATTATATATCTTACTGTTCTTTCTTTTTATCTATCTATATATATATATATATATATATATATATATTATATTAAAGAAGTGGACATTGAGGTCAGCATCCAATAGTGACAGTCTATTTCATGCTTAATTACAATCTTAATGGCCTGAAGAGTTTGTTTAAGCATGAAACAGCCTGCCGCCACAGCTGGATGTTGACCTCAATGTCAGCTTTTATATTTGCATATGATCTATCTCTGATATTGAGTACTTTGACGCATAAATATGGCATACATTAAAACTATATATACACATACATATATATATATATATATATATATATATAACCTTATGACTTTTTGTAAAAAAATTGATTTTCTGTGTCATAATTCAATGAACTTTTGTTAAAAAATAATGAAGGGTTTAAGTCAGTTTATTTTTAAAAACATGTGACCCCCACTCAACACAAAAGTTTACTAAAATCATATATAAGTATAATAGTACTATGACTTTCTGGAGCCTTCTCAAATTTTATGGAAACTTCTAGAACTTCCTGGTGTCTTCTCGAACTTGTTTTGTTTATTTATGATACAGGGACATAGGGTTGCAAAAATTTTTATAAACCTAATTAATGTGAGTCATTTAGCTGATGATGTTACTTTCAGCATCCTGACTCCAGAGTTTCATAGACCGAACTTCAGGGGGTATCAGCCAATTAATTAATATAGTTTTTCAATTTTTTCTTTTTAATATAGTTTTGTGGTCCTTTTTTTTTTTTTTTTTTTTTTTTTTTGAAATTCTTAATAAATCAGAGAAAAAATCTGCACTGTTGTCAGCCCTGACCTAGCATCTCAGTTTCAGTTCCTTGCCCATTGCCATAACCTAGCTTTCATGTACCTTTTCTATAAATGCTTTCATGGTAATTGTTCTGTTTTCCTCTATGATACTAAGACTTGATGAATTTAAGTATAGTACTAAATTGGCAGCTAAGTCTCATCATTTTACAGTAGAAATGGCGAGATGCAACCATAAGTTCTATGCTAACAGTTTCTTCTCTTGAACTACTTGCTTGTGGAACTTGCTTTAAGCTTCTTGCTTTCTAGTTAACTTTGATCCTCAAAAATTGGAATGCAATGTCAATCGTTATCTTCTGTTGTCTTAATTCTTGTTCTTTTATTGTCTTCTCTCCTTAACAGTAGTTTTTCTCATATTCTCTAACACTCAGTAATCCCTTGCATCCTAGTGGCTTTATTGCCTTTAATCTTCAAAAATTTAAATGCAATGTCAATCGTTATCTTCTGTCTTCTTAATTCTTGTTCTTTTATTGCCTTCTCTCCTTAATAGTAGTTTTTCCAATATTCTCTAACATTCAGTAACTCCTTGCATCCTAGTGGCTTTATTGCCTTTGATCTTCAAAAATTTAAATGCAATGTTAATCGTTATCTTCTCTCTTAATTCTTGTTCTTTTATTGTCTTCTTTCTTAAGTTTTTTTTTTTTTTTTTTTTTTTCAGATTCTTTCATACTCAGTAACTTGTGGTTTACCTCATTTGACTTTACTAAAAACAGTTGCTAGGGGATGCTCCATAAGTCTATAAATAGGCAGTCATATGCTCACCTATTCTCTCTTTTCTTTTTATCTCTTGGATAATGAGACGTAGTTGTATGTGGTAAAAATGTGCCCCCCCACCCCCACCAATCTGGGGAACGCACATTCAATTTACTTTCAATTACTTTTCTCTTGGACTTCTCCTCCACATATTTCATACAGACAAACTCATTCTTTAGTCTTTAAATGATTTCTTCTGTCATTTGTTTTGTATACTGTTTTCTGTTACTCATTTATTACTCAAATTCACAATAATTGTTATGGGAAATATATACCAGGAGACATGTGTTTTCTATGTAAACACAACAAGTATTTCTACAACAAACCTCTTGTGTGCTATTTGCTTTATTGCTTTGCTTGGGGGGAATTGATTAAAAAAAAATTTATGAGTTTTTTTAACTATAGACTTTGTTAACTTTTCTAATGTTTTGACTTTAACATTTTTGCAGTGGTTTTTTTTTTTTGCATCCCAGAAATCTTTATTTGAATATGTTTTTTTTTTCTCCTTTCATATAAGTCTCTTTTAATAATGGAAGAGTTTCTACTGGTAGACGGGGGACAGGGTCATTCAGTTTTCTTTTTCTTACTTTATTTTTTAAAATCTAACATTGTGACATTCTCAAAACCAGTCATTTTTTTTTTCTTCTTTGTTATCATTTTGCCAATTTTTTTTCATTCGTTTCATTGTTCCATGAAAGTTTTTTTTTTTTTTCCAATTTAGCATTCTCATCGCTCAAGAACTTTCCAGTGTCTGGTTTCTTTTTGTCTTCCTTATAACCAATGCTAATCTTCGTTAGAAATTGAATAAATAAATATGAAGAACAACCTTTGACTTGCATAAAATCTCACATCGCCTACTAGTGTAGAATTCAAGCAGTAGAAACAAGATGCTACCGAACTAAAATGAAATGGTATGAGTATATCATAAGAGCCAACAATCTTTGCACTGCCGTCATAGAAGGTATCACAGTGGGGAATTTCACCTTGGGAGGAATTTCAGGGTTTCTTTAAGATTTCCATGGTATATTCAATATCCTTTGGTAGAGCCACATTTCTGCAGCCTGTAGTTTTTTTCCTCGTCCTTTGAAAGATTATCCAACATTGACTGTCATATAAGTGGATGGATATCACAGAAATCTAGCACTCTTTTTTTTTCTATTTCTAATGAAATTTTTCCATTTCTCAACACCTTTCTTAGCCTTTAGAGTTCTTCTTTTGCTCATCCAATGTGTACTTCAGATCTTGGTGTCACATTTTCCATCCTCTGTTAAGACTTCCCAGATATTTAAACGTCTACAGTTACATGATATTTATATCCCCAATTCATTAATTGCAACATGGGCTTTTCCTCTTACTGACAACCATACAATTATACATGCTCATAGAATGGAGAAAAATCCTCAAGCCATTTGGAAAGAAGTTCCTAAAAGATAGGATCTGGATAGAGTGATAAAGATCTGAAAGAAGGTTGACATCACAAAAAAGACATGAAAAAAGCAAGAGAAAAATCATTTTGAACAGTTATTTATTACTTTCTATAATCCTCATTAAATATTGGAAGATATTTACATCAACAGAACAAGAAAGGCCAAAATGGAGACAGTATCAAAAATGATGCTAAATACAATCAGACAAGAAACAAGCCTGTTTGAAGACCTCACAACAACAGCCAAGAAATGAAAGTTAAAATGATATAACCATGTCATAAGAGCCAACAATCTTTCCACTGCTCGTTCTAGGTATGACAATAAACTACATCTAACAGCAAGACCTCTAATCACGAGGTTTTGAGGAGTGTGGAACCAGCTCTTAATTGCTGTTGTTCCCAGGTTCACCCTGAACTGGAGTGGTAGCACCTGTTAGGGTCCCTGCTATGGGAAAATAGTGAACCCCCAAATAGAGGTCAAAAAACTGAAAGTATAGATTTTTAAAAAAAATAAATAAAAGAATAAATTACCAGCATTAGATTTTTGTAAAAAGAAAAAATTACTCAAACTCTGAATAGATTAAATATTGGCATTAAACAATTCATCAGGAGTTGATATGTTTTTATAAAAGCAAATGTCTTTCCACTGTCATCATACAAGATACTACCTTAGATGAAACAAAAATAGTTGATCTATTTTCTTCAAGATTTCCAAGGCATTCTCAGTATCCTTCCGTAGAACCACATTTCTGCAGCCACTAGTTTTTTCCTCATCCTTTGAGAGATTGCTCAACGTTCACTGCCATATAAAAGGATAGATACCGCGTCCCAATACAGTGACTCTTTTATTTGTTTCTAATAATTTTTTTCCATTTCTCGCAAATTTGCTTAGCTTTTGGAATGTTGCTCAACCAATGTGTACTTCAGAACTCTGTGACACATTTTCCATCCTCTGTTAAAAGACTTCCCAGATATTTAGACGTCTACATGTACATGATATTTATATCACCAAATCATTAATCGCATCATGGGCTTTTCCTCTTGCTGACAACCATACAATTATACATGCTCATAGAATGGAGAAAAAACCTGAAGCAAATTGGAAAGAAGTTCCTAAAAGACAGTATCTGGATAGAGTGATAAAGAAATGAAAGAAGGTTGACATCACAAAAAAGTAATTGGAAGAGCAAAAGAAAAATCATTTTCAACAGTTATTTATTACTGCATATGGTCCTCATTAAATGTTGGAATATATAGCTACATGAATAGGAGAAAGGCCAAAATGTAGACAGTATTTATTACTATATATAATCCTTAATAAATGTTGGCATATATAGCTAACATGAATAGGAGAAAGGCAAAAATGTAGACAGTATTTATTACTACATATGATCCTCATTAAATGTTGGAATATATAGCTACATGAATAGGAGAAAGGCCAAAATGGAGACAGTATTTATTACTATATATAATCCTTAATAAATGTTGGAATATATAGCTAACATGAATAGGAGAAAGGCAAAATGTAGACAGTATTTATTACTACATATGATCCTCATTAAATGTTGGAATATATAGCTACATGAATAGGAGAAAGGCCAAAATGTAGACAGTATTTATTACTATATATAATCCTTAATAAATGTTGGAATATATAGCTAACATGAATAGGAGAAAGGCAAAAATGTAGACAGTATTTATTACTACATATGATCCTCAATAAATGTTGGAATATATAGCTACATGAATAGGAGAAAGGCCAAAATGTAGACAGTATTTATTACTGCATATGGTCCTCATTAAATGTTGGAATATATAGCTACATGAATAGGAGAAAGGCCAAAATGTAGACAGTATTTATTACTATATATAATCCTTAATAAATGTTGGAATATATAGCTAACATGAATAGGAGAAAGGCAAAAAATGTAGACAGTATTTATTACTACATATGATCCTCATTAAATGTTGGAATATATAGCTACATGAATAGGAGAAAGGCCAAAATGTAGACAGTATTTATTACTATATATAATCCTTAATAAATGTTGGAATATATAGCTAACATGAATAGGAGAAAGGCCAAAATGTAGACAGTATTTATTACTATATATAATCCTTAATAAATGTTGGAATATATAGCTAACATGAATAGGAGAAAGGCAAAAATGTAGACAGTATTTATTACTACATATGATCCTCATTAAATGTTGGAATATATAGCTACATGAATAGGAGAAAGGCCAAAATGTAGACAGTATTTATTATATATATAATCCTTAATAAATGTTGGAATATATAGCTAACATGAATAGGAGAAAGGCAAAAATGTAGACAGTATTTATTACTACATATGATCCTCAATAAATGTTGGAATATATAGCTACATGAATAGGAGAAAGGCCAAAATGTAGACAGTATTTATTACTATATATAATCCTTAATAAATGTTGGAATATATAGCTAACATGAATAGGAGAAAGGCAAAAATGTAGACAGTATTTATTACTACATATGATCCTCATTAAATGTTGGAATATATAGCTACATGAATAGGAGAAAGGCCAAAATGTAGACAGTATTTATTACTATATATAATCCTTAATAAATGTTGGAATATATAGCTAACATGAATAGGAGAAAGGCAAAAATGTAGACAGTATTTATTACTACATATGATCCTCAATAAATGTTGGAATATATAGCTACATGAATAGGAGAAAAAGGCCAAAATGTAGACAGTATTTATTACTATATATAATCCTTAATAAATGTTGGAATATATAGCTAACATGAATAGGAGAAAGGCAAAAATGTAGACAGTATTTATTACTACATATGATCCTCAATAAATGTTGGAATATATAGCTACATGAATAGGAGAAAGGCCAAAATGTAGACAGTATTTATTACTATATATAATCCTTAATAAATGTTGGAATATATAGCTAACATGAATAGGAGAAAGGCAAAAATGTAGACAGTATTTATTACTACATATGATCCTCAATAAATGTTGGAATATATAGCTACATGAATAGGAGAAAGGCCAAAATGTAGACAGTATTTATTACTATATATAATCCTTAATAAATGTTGGAATATATAGCTAACATGAATAGGAGAAAGGCAAAAAATGTAGACAGTATTTATTACTACATATGATCCTCAATAAATGTTGGAATATATAGCTACATGAATAGGAGAAAGGCCAAAATGTAGACAGTATTTATTACTATATATAATCCTTAATAAATGTTGGAATATATAGCTAACATGAATAGGAGAAAGGCAAAAATGTAGACAGTATTTATTACTACATATGATCCTCATTAAATGTTGGAATATATAGCTAACATGAATAGGAGAAAGGCCAAAATGTAGACAGTATTTATTACTATATATAATCCTTAATAAATGTTGGAATATATAGCTAACATGAATAGGAGAAAGGCAAAAAATGTAGACAGTATTTATTACTACATATGATCCTCATTAAATGTTGGAATATATAGCTACATGAATAGGAGAAAGGCCAAAATGTAGACAGTATTTATTACTATATATAATCCTTAATAAATGTTGGAATATATAGCTAACATGAATAGGAGAAAAGGCAAAAATGTAGACAGTATTTATTACTACATATGATCCTCAATAAATGTTGGAATATATAGCTACATGAATAGGAGAAAGGCCAAAATGTAGACAGTATTTATTACTGCATATGGTCCTCATTAAATGTTGGAATATATAGCTACATGAATAGGAGAAAGGCCAAAATGTAGACAGTATTTATTACTATATATAATCCTTAATAAATGTTGGAATATATAGCTAACATGAATAGGAGAAAGGCAAAAATGTAGACAGTATTTATTACTACATATGATCCTCAATAAATGTTGGAATATATAGCTACATGAATAGGAGAAAGGCCAAAATGTAGACAGTATTTATTACTGCATATGGTCCTCATTAAATGTTGGAATATATAGCTACATGAATAGGAGAAAGGCCAAAATGTAGACAGTATTTATTACTATATATAATCCTTAATAAATGTTGGAATATATAGCTAACATGAATAGGAGAAAGGCAAAAATGTAGACAGTATTTATTACTACATATGATCCTCATTAAATGTTGGAATATATAGCTACATGAATAGGAGAAAGGCCAAAATGTAGACAGTATTTATTACTATATATAATCCTTAATAAATGTTGGAATATATAGCTACATGAATAGGAGAAAGGCCAAAATGTAGACAGTATTTATTACTATATATAATCCTTAATAAATGTTGGAATATATAGCTAACATGAATAGGAGAAAGGCCAAAATGTAGACAGTATTTATTACTACATATGATCCTCATTAAATGTTGGAATATATAGCTACATGAATAGGGGGAAGGCCAAAATGTTAAATTGTCTTATCTTTGTTCCTTAATGCTGGAATATATATTACATATTTGTTTAGCAATCTTCATTTTTTCTCTTTTTGTTTTGTTTTTCTTTGGATGTTTTATGAAAACCTTGACACCTTGCTTGATTTCTAAGAAGTACCTTCAGGATTTGTCATATTTTCTCCAATTTGTTATGAGATAGCTAAATTTTTTACCTACTTTAATTTTATACCCCCAACATATAAATGACACATAAGGTTGTCCTTTTTTTCTGACAACCATGCATTCTGTTTTTTTCTCAGTTAACTCCAGTTTTTATTTCCTCTCTATGATTTTTTTCAGTTATCTTTTCTGAATTTGTCATCAGCAATAAAACCCAGGTACTGTAAACATCCCCCTATAATCCAAAATATGTAAGGCCAGTGTGCACTATCCCCTACTCCCATCCTGATTAGGGGCCCTAGGAATTTGCTTTTTTCTATCTACATTAATATATGTTACAAGTTAAACTAAGCACAACTGACTATTAAAAATAAAAAATTTTTGCAGATTTTGATATCATCCTGGGATAAATTCAACTTTTTGTCAACAAAAATCTAAAATAAAATAGACTAAGTCTGACAATTATTTTAATATATTTTCTGTTTATACGTTTTTTTTCCCAAAATCCATGAATTTGTTTTCCTCATGGTAAGTCTAAAAAAAAATACACTAATGGAATTCACTATTTTTTATCCCTAATGTTGAATGTGTTAAAAATTATTCAATTTTTTATTAACAAAAATCTAAAATTGATGTTAAAAATTGCCACAAAACATTGTTGATTTATTTAAAAATGAAATGATCTATTCTGACATGTCTCTAATTTGTATTTAGATACATTGTATTTATTTTCAATTTTTCTAGTTGAATTGTTCACCTACATTGCATATGGTCCATTCTTGTATATAATTACATTCCAATAAAATTTGTATTTTATATGAATACAACCTCATGATGTAGCAGAGTGGGGGTCCTATATCATAAATTCAGGGTGGGGCATACTGGCCCTATATATATATATATATATATATATATATAATTATTTTTTTTTAAAATATGATTCCACTGCGGCACAGAAATTACTGTTCAAAACTGGTCATCAGTATTTAAGTTTAATTCCAATATTAAACCCTAACCACTGGGAGGCAGTTTCATCCTCAAGCATTGTTTTGGAATAATTATGGTATGGAATGTTTTACTCATTTACAGTTTTGAATGGAGGTGTAGTCTGGGTTTTTTTTTTCTTTATCAAGGGGTCATTGCTTTGATGGAATTGGATCATCAACCTAACAGTTCTTTCCTATTACATCAATATATATGCACACACACACACATATATATATGTATATATATATATATATATATATATGACAATAAAATTAGAACATATTGCAACAAGAAAAAATCTCAAGTTGATGTTAAAAATTGCTGCAAAATATTTTTGATTTATTCAAGACAGAATGATCCATTATGACATGTCTCTAATTTGTATTTAGATACATTGCATTTATTTTCAATTTTTCTAGATGAATTGTTCACCTATATTGCATATGGTCCATTATTGTACATAATTAGGTTTTGTTTGTTTTGGTTTTACGGCATATCAACCTCAATAGGTTATTTAATGCCGACAAAATTTTTATTGTTGGTAATATTTTTTTTCAAAAGTCTATTTCTGATAATATTTTTCCTTCAAAAATTCTATTTCTAGTAATAATTTTTCTTTCAAAAATTCTATTTCTGGTAATAATTTTTCTTTCAAATATGTATCACTCGTAATATTTTTTCTTTTCTTTTTCAAAATGTATAGCAAGAAAAAATCTCAAGTTGACATTAAAACATTGTTGATTTAAGATGAAATGATTCATTATGACACGTCTCTAATTTGTATTTAGATAAATTGTATTTATTTTCAATTTTTCTAGATGAATTGTTCACCTATATTGCATATGATCCATTATTGGATATAATTAGGTTTACAATAGACATTTGTATTTTATGTGAATAATACTTTAAGAAGATTGAGATGAAGCAGAGTGGAGGCGACCCTTTATTATAGATTCAGGTTGGGTGAGGGGCAGGGAAAACCCTTTTGCACCAGCCTGTCACCAATCAACAACAAAGACAATAATAGTACAAAATAGTATACAAGCTAGTAAAGAACAAAAAAACAAAGATCTACTTGCAGTCGGTTGATTTAAAAACTAATGGTCAATCTCTAAATTGTTTATTCAAGAATTTTAAATGAGCTTGTTAAATGCAAGTGTGTGTGTGTGTGTGCGTATATGTCTATGCATATATATGTATATTTACACTATATTGTTTGAACTGTTGTCCTCATTTTTGTTGCCATATTCACAACGTTTGAGCCATTGTACATTCTGGCCTTCTTCAGGTGATTGGAATTTCAAACTGAACCCTTTAATTTATCCACCAGGGTAGATTGTTCTAGTTCCACATGCCATGTCTCTTCTGGATATCTCGGTATCAGTTACCTCCCTTTTAACACAACTCTTTAATTTTTTTTTTTCACCTCTGCTGTAGACTGGGTCAAGTCACTGGATTCAGCCAAAATGTTTATCCACTGGATCATGTGTCCTTATATATGTGTATGTATATGTGATGTATTTTTTTTTTTTTTTTTTTTTTTACAGCGAGATTCACCCTTTGCATGGTCCAGAGGCCATGAGGTAGAGGTGGAGGTTATTTGTGTGTATAGGGTGGAACATAACAGTTAACCCTAGCCTTGAACAGGTTAAGATTATAGTGATTGGGGAATTATCCGGTTGGAAGTCGGTTCCACAAAACAGTGGTTTGCAGGAAGAAGCTGCTTGAGTGGAACTTATTCATCACTGTTATGTATATGCAGTAGATTCAGAGGCCCCATATCATAGATTCAGGTTGGGGGAGGATCTCTACTATAGATTTAATGGGGGGTGTATCATAGATTTGGTGGTGGGGGGTGTATCATAGATTAATGCCTTAACCTCAAAGACACATGACACAAGTAGATAAAGGCATTGTTTAGATCCAGTGACAAGACCCAAAGAGTGTGAGTTCAATACCCAGTTAAGGCAGTGGAGAACTTGGAGAGGGGAATTAACAGGCAATAACTGATAACTGACATCCATTAAACATGGCACGTGGAACTAGAACAGTCTACTTCAGTGAGCAAAATAAAGGGTTCAGTTCAACATTCCAACCACCTGAATAAGGCCGGAGCGTACAACGGCTAAAACGTTGTAATAAATATGGCAACAAAGATGAGGACGATAGTCTGAATAATGTAAATAATGTACATAATACCTCATCTCAAAAATATAGACAGATACTAAAAATATTTTTAGGTTGTAATAAATATTTTGACAAAAAATCGATGAGGACAATTTGTCCAAATAATATAAATCATGTATATAATAAGAGCTATCTCGGAAATATAGACAGATACTGAAAAAATTTTTGAAAACGTAATAAATATGGCAACAAAGATGAGGATAATAGTCCAAATAATGTAAATAGTGTACATAATACCTCATCTCAGAAATATAGACAGATAATTTCTGAATGAATGACTGTCACCAAAAAGGACATACCAAGCTGTGAGGTACAAATTGGAGATGTCAGCATGAAGCAAGTACAGAAATTCAACTATGTGAAAATTGCTTTAACAGATGATGGAAAATGTAACACTAAAATCTGAAGGCATCTTGGAATAGCAAAATATGTCTTCCTAAAGCCAATAATTTAGACTTATAAGAATCAATTGTAAGAAGACAGCATTGGTGGTTGTCAGCCCAATGGACAGACCCAATATGTAAAGTACAAATTGGAGATGTCAGAATGAAGCAAGTACATAAGTTTAAATATCTGGGAGAATATGATACAAAAATTGGATGCATTAGAATAATAAAATGTCTTCCAAGAGCTAAAGTTTTTGATTAATAACAATCAATCATAAGAAGACAGAATCAATGGCTGTCAGGACAATGGACAAACCAAGGTAGTGAAATCAACTGATTTAACTTTTAAATATATATATATATATATATATATAGCTTTTAGACAAAAGTTCAGGAACTCCTAGAGAATAGAGTAAAGGAAAGTGAGAAGAAAGGATTAACAATCAATTGTAAGATGACAGAATGAATGGTTGTCAGCAAAAGAGACAGACCAAGATGTGAGGTACAAATTGGAGAATCAAGCAAGTACAGAAATTCAACTGAGAAAACAGAGGATGGAATACGTAACACCAAAATCTGAAGGTGTATTGGAATAGCAAAAGATGCCTTCCAAAATGTAAGCAAAATATCAAGAAACAGGAAATTTTCATTTGAAACAAAGAAAATACTACTGAACTGCTATATAATATCAGTTTTCCTATATGGTAGTGAATGCAGGACAATCTCATCACATATGAAAAGACTTGAGGCAACAGAGATTTGCTTCTACAGACAGTACCTTCATATACTGACCATGCTTACGAACACACTGCTGGAACTCTACTCTACTGCAACACACCTAATTGTTAATGGAAAAAAAAAACTAAGTGCTTTATTCAGTTCTTGTAGCACTGACAGTTCTCTCAGTGAAAGAGTCATGCAAGAACTAAACTTGAAAGTTCATCCATCTAATAAAGATTTCACAGTGTCAACTTATATATATAAGAGTGACGGTGGTGTAATGAATAGCAGCTTGGATTGAGGAATCGGAGAGCTGAGTTTGAATTCCAGTTGAATCCATTACATTCACTTACCTGCTAATACAATTGGGAAAGGTGTGAATCCTCCTCTTCTCTCTCCAGCTATGGGTAAATAGCAGGAGAGACTGGGTTCTATAGCCTTGGATGGCAACTGGTCTAAGAAAGGACAACTCTGAATTCAAAACCTGCGAAGGGTCATTTTTCAAAACTTGTGGCATGTAGTGCACCAGGTCTCTGTATTCAGCCCTTCAAGAAAGTGTGCATTTCTTCACAAAACCTTCACCACTATAATCAAATCTCATGTTTTAATTTGTCGGCTGTCAGTTCCTTAGGAACTGATCTGCTTGGATTAATATATGTCGAATTTGACGGAATAGTCAAGTATATATATATATATATATATCTATGACTTTTTGTCAAAAGTATAGGCATTCCTAGAGAATGGAGTAAAGGAAAATGAGAAGAAAGGATGCTGAGAATAACATGGGCTGAACATGTGAGCAAAAAGGAAGTTTTAAGGAAATAGAAACAAAAAGGAGACTTAGTTAAGAATCAGAAATACTTGAGAGACATAATTTAGTAAATAAGTAAAAAAAGAACAAGGAGTAAGACAAAGAAGGGTCTTCTCACCAGACTTATTCAACCTTTACAATGATGTGATCCTGAAAAAATTAAAAGTGCTACAAGGATTCAATATTAACTGCATAAGACATGCTAAGTATTAATAGCAGACACAGAAATGAAACTACAACAACTCCTACCAAAGGTCATAAAGGAAAAGAAGAAGAAAGGACTAAACATCAATTGTAAGAAGACAGAATGTATGGTTGTCAGCAAAAGGAACAGCCCATGATTTGAATGAGGATTGGAGAAAAAAAAACCATGTACAAAAATTGAAATATCTATGAAGTGTTTTAACAGAAGCTAGAAAAATAGTGAAAGTGCCTTCCAAAAGTTAAGCAAAGTATTAAGAAACAGGAAATTTTTTTTAGAAACAATGAAAAATGTACTATGTCATATTAGTCCTTACATATCATCCTTTTCCAGTTGATATGACCAGATGTAACAGTTTCTTCGCTTGCACTTCTCACCTATGGAACTCTTTTCCAGCTTCTTACTTTCTAGCTGACTTTGATCTTCAAATATTTAAATGCAATATCAATCGTTATCTTCTGCCTTAAATCCTGTTCTTTTATTTTCTCTCCTTAATAGCAGTTTTTCTCATATTCTCTAACACTAAGTAACCCCTTACATCCTAGTGGCTTTATTGCCTTTGATCTTCAAAAATTGAAATGCAATGTCAATTGTTATCTTCTGTCTTCTTAATTCTTGTTCTTTTATTGTCTTCTCTCCTTAATAGTAATTTTTTTCATATTCTCTAACACTCAGTAACCCCTTGCGTCCTAGTGGCTTTATTGCCTTTGATCTTCAAAAATTTAAATGCGATATCAATCGTTATCTTCTGTCTTCTTAATTCTTGTTCTTTTATTGTCTTCTCTCCTTAATAGTAGTTTTTCTCATATTCTCTAACACTCATTAACCCCTTGCATCCTAGTGGCTTTATTGCCTTTGATCTTCAAAAATTGAAATGTAATGTCAATCATTATCTTCTGTCTTATTCTTTTATTGTCTTCTTTCCTTACTAATGTTTTTCTTTTTCACATATATTTTAACACTTCATAACCCCTTGTATCTTAGTGGTTTTATTGACTTGCTTGGAGTGAAGTTGTGGAAAGTGGTCAGAAAGAATCACTGTAGAATTGTTACAAATAAGTATCAATAGTTCAGAATCTCTTTTTGATGGAAATGTCTTTGATTATCAATATAACTGATACCATGAAATAAATTTCATTTGAAGTTGATGTTTCTGTGAAAGCGGATATCGAATTACAAACTAATAGCACAAAATTTAATCAAATCAGAAGGTTTGAAATTAGTTTTTGTCTTTTTCCCAATTCTGCTTTGGAATATGGCTTCCCTAAAAGAGATTATTATTCTTGAAGAGACTTTCATCAAAGCTGACACTTGGTGTTAGGTGAGTTAATGAGATTTAAATAACAGTGTCTGAGAGTAGGATGCCAAATTTCTTATAATATTTTGAAGACATTGACTGTAACCAAATTGATGTAGGGGTTTGTTTTGTAAGCCCCGAACCAACTAATGTGATTGGATCTTGAATTTCTCTTTTATACATGATGCTCAAAATTGTGTGAAACAGCTTCTATGGCTTTCTACAAAGTATACAAATGCACACATATACAATAGATATACCTCGTATATTTGAAAGGTCAACAAAAAGACGAAAGTATTAAAAAATTTATTTCACTGTTTAAACAAAGAGCTACAATTTTTAGCATTTGGTTTTAAAAAGAAAATCTTACAAATTGTGGCCTCTATTTGCCAAATACTGTTGTAAATGATTTCTAAAATTTTCCATCAGCCGGAAGTTCATTGTTTTTCATGTAGATTTTATTATAACTCTGAACCTGTAGTCATGAAGTTTGTAACCCATAGCACTACAATTCTAACATTTTCAATTATGGGTTCAATAATTATCTATCCTACATATCCTCATAATTCCTCTTTTATCCATACAACCTAACTCAGTTACCCTCTACCTTGAGTGGTTCTCAGTCTGTGGATTAGTTATTGTAAATTTTGTCCAGGGAACTGAACACCAAATAGACTGTGCTAGAAGTAGTTTTGTTTGACAACAAAACAAGATTACTCACTCAAAATATTTCTTAGTATTTTGTTATCTGAACGTACCTTTCGATTTCAGTGTCACATTTCCTGCCCTCTATTTAAACATTTCCCAGATATTTAAATTGTTGTACTTGTTTGACTTCGGTATCACTATCTGTCTATATTTCTGAGATGATGTATTATGTACACTATTTACATTATTCGGACTATTGTCCTCATCTTTGTCGCCATGTTTATCACAACGTTTTGGCCATTGTACACTCTGGCTTTCTTCAAGTGGTTGGAATGTCGAACTGAACCCTTTATTTTGCTCACTGGGGTAGACTGTTCTAGTTCCACGTGCCATGTCTAATGGATGTCAGTTAATTCCCCTCTCCAAGTTCTCCACTGCCTTAACAAGGTATTGAACTCACACTCTTTGGGTCCTGTCACTCTTAAGGAATCAGCTAGGCCACAAAAATCTCCTGAGCTGACCAAGCATAGAAATGAATACAATATGGGAACCAATAATAAGGAGTGCAAGAGAAAAGTGATAATAACAACAAAAAATTGCAATATGAACTCTGGTAAAAACATGTAATGATAACAGCAAAAATTGCAATATGAGCACTACTAAAAAATGGTTGCTGAAGACATTAGGTTTATAATATCCAGAAATTCAAACACAGATGTCCTCAAGGACACGTGGCACAGTGGATAAAGGTGTTAGTTAGATCCAGTGACATGACCCTAAAGAAAGTGAGTTCAATACTTGGTTATGGTTGTGGAGAACTTTGAGAGGGGAATTAACAGGAGATAACTGACATCCATTAGACATGGCATGTGGGACTAGAACAGTCTACCCCAGTGAGCAAAATAAAGGGTTCAGTGACATTCCAACCACCTGAAGAAGGCCGGAGCATGCAATGGCCGAAACATTGTTATAAACATGGCACCAAAGATAAGGACAATAGTCTGAATAATGTAAATAGTGTTCGGTATCACTAATGTTGGGCTGTCCTTTTTCTCACAACTATACATTTTGTCTTCTGGCAATTGATGTTTAGTCCTTTCTTCTTGCTCTTCTTCATGGTATTTTGTAGAAGTTCTTGTAATTTCCTGTGAACACTATCATCTGAATATCTTATGTTGTTAAGATTCTGACTGCCAATAATGAATCCTGATAGGACTTGTAATTCTCTCAGCATCCCCTGTTATGTACTGTTTTCCTCTGTCATTAGGAACGTTATGCATTGTTTCCTTCTGTTATGGGATCTTACCCATAATAATAATAATGGACTATTCCATACTTAATAAATACTGTGCCTCAGGAGTAGTTCAAGTAGAGTCAGTAGTTCAGGTCGAGTCAAGAGTCAAGTCAGAGGCAGTCTGAAACAGAGTTGCATTCAGACAATTAATACAAGACATTGGAATAGTGATACTGGTCGAGACTACATTGTTCTCTCTACTAAACTTGATTGTTCATACTAACACTTCTACTTCTCTGTATATATTCCTGTTTGTAATATATCTGTGTTATTCCATATCCGTGTTAGAGTTCTTCTTTATTGGTTCTACCTTGGACTATCACCGTGGTACAAGGAACCGGACCATAACATCTTCTTACCTTCAATCCATCCTGTGAGTATCAAATTTTGTAAGCCCTCTTTCCTCATTATATGTCCTAGAAATGTCTACTATTTCTTCCTGTCATTTTATTTTCTTCATTTTACAACAAAATGAGAATTTAAAATTTATTCCTGTTTCATGAGAAATTAAAATATTAATTCTAATCAAATGCAAACAAAATGAAGAGTGGACAGACTTAGATCAAGTGAATCTGTTTTTTTCTCTTTTTCTTGCTCAATCCATTCTTCAAGAAGTAATTAGAAACTGAACGGATCAAGTCCTGTGGATTTCTTGTTGCATTTTAATGAGGATCTCCTGCTAAATTAACTGCAGTTTAAATACTCAATAGAACGAACCAATTAGGGATCATTAAATTTGGTCTGCAGAGTGAAAACATGGAAACTGGTAAAATGAATCATGAATCTGCTTTCTTATAGTCTGTTGGCATATGTCTGCCTCCTCTGGCCTGTGTTGAAGCGTGTCTGCCTTTCCCGGTCTGCGTTAACATGTGTCTGCCTCCCCTGGCCTGCGTTGACATGTGTCTGCCCCTCCCCCGGCCTGCGTTGAAGCGTATCTGCCTCCCCTGGCCTGTGTTGAAGTGTGTCTGCCTCCCCCGGCCTGCGTTGACACATGTCTGCTTCTCCTGGGCTGGGTTATCCATCTGTTAGATGTTAAAAAAAACTCATTCAAAGTTTCTTTGTAAATCAAATGTGTTATCTTTACCTGTGGTAGATTGTGCATTTTGCATGAATTTAGAATTTCGGTGATTGTGCATTTTTTGTGTTGACACAAACCCATGAGTCACCCAGGCTGGGATGAATGGGTGTTTTTATCAAGTTACCATCTATAGACAGAAGCTCTTCAGCCTTGATTGTCAATCTCTCTGCCCATAAACTCACCAACTTGTTTTGAATTCAAAGTTGTCCTTCTCTTAGACTGTTTGTTAACAGCAGAAATACCTCCCATATAAGACATTAGCTAGTTGAAAACACCATTGCCACTAATGTCTTACCATTTTATGAGCTGCTGTGAAGTTTGTGAAATAAGAACTCCAAAAGCAGCCACCCACTTTACCCAGAGAGAATAAAATAATAAAAAATAAAAATTTTGGGAACAAGTGATAACAAACTGGACATTTAGGATTTCCAATTGTAGTATTGTATAAACAATCACAGTTAGCATTGTAAGTAATTATCGTCTGATGTTTGATAAAACACAGTGTGTGTCTCAGTGTAATTCTGATAGCACCCGTTAGAGTTTCTAGCTGCACATCATGATAGAGGGGGTGGTAGGAGAGCGTTTGAGTTCTTGATGGTCAAAGGGAAAAGCTGATTTGTTAGACTGACAGGAAAAAGTTGTCCCAAGTGTCATCTATCCAAAAGACTGTGTAAAGTAAATCCTTGAAATCAAAAACTGAATATATGCGAAACAGAAGTTGTGCTTTTTATTTCTCACCAATGGCATTTATTTCCACTTTTCCTTCCTTTGTGAACCTGCACTAGACCTTTCTTTGTTTTTGTGTGCATCAATGCAAATGGGAATAGATGATACATGTGGTTATGTGTCCAGTCAGTTGTGTATTTATATTTTCAAAATGTTCTTTAAAAGATTTCTATCTCTGTAAAAAAAGAACTGAAGTTGTTCAAAGTTAAAATATTTTTTTAATATATATACTAATTTTCACATAATACAAAGCCTAAGAGCCATTCAAGGTAGAGTGCTACTGTTTGGGGTTGTATGTTGTTGTGTGTTATAGTATGTTGTTGTGTGTTATAGTATGTTGTTGTGTGTTGTGTTGTATGCTGTTGTGTGTTGTGTTGTATGCTGTTGTGTGTTGTGTTGTATGTTGTTGTGTGTTGTAAGAAAAGGTAAGTGAAGTTAATCAGATTATGGAGGTTAGATAATTGTTAACCCTAGACTTGAAGAGGTCATACATTGTATTGATTGGGAAAACACCCTGCTGGATAGTTTGTTCCACATAACTGTTCTTGGGAAGAAACTGTGAGTCAAAATTAGTTCTTACTGATGGAAGATGAAGGGAATGAGGATGATTGATCTGCATGTACATGGTATAGTGGGTCCCAGTTGCAAAGTTCAGGATTGGTGGGACCAAAAAATATTGCCTGACACATGCTGAAATTTAATAAGGGGAAAATTCTAAAAGAATTGTATCATAATCGATGCCATCTGCCTTACCCATAATGATAATGCATGGGTTGGGGAGAGCAGGGAATTGTGGGTAGAAAAGTGGCTGTATGAGTCAATGAGAAATTAGCTGGTGAGAGGCTTGATCAAGTATCAAGAAACTTCATGGACAGATGAACAAATGAATGAAGCATGGTGAATGAAGAAGAAGGAAAGCCAGAAGCATGTAGAAAAGGAATGAGAAACAAATTGTTTTACTCCCTAAAACAACAACAAATAACTGCTGCTCTTTTTTGACAAGATCTCAATGACTCTTTTTGCAATGTTAGGACACCAACTTATTTGTTTAAAGTAGTTGTGCATTTTCTACTATAGACAGATTCTGTATTCAACCAGATTAAAATAAAAAAAAAAACACATTGATTTTTAAATGCAGATTTTCAATACTTTCAAAATAATTTTTGTTTTTTATTTATCATTTTTCTCCAAGCAAGGTGATAAAGTCACTAAGGCATAAGGCATTACTGAGAGTGAACGAATCTGAAAAAAATCATTATTAAGGGGATAGGACAATAAAAGAACAGAAATTAAAGTGACAAAAGATGACAATTGACATTGTATCTAAATTTTTGAATATCATAGTCGACAAGAAAGCAGAAAACTGGAAGAGAGTTCCACAAATGAGATGCGTGCAAGAAGAAACTTGCATGGCAGAAGTAATTTCAATTCTTTTTCGTCCTTTTTTATAGAAACTCTTTTGAGGAGATTCCTGGAATTCACATTTTCTTTCAAGAACATTCCTTGAAATTTTCTTTATATGAAAAATGTTCCCAATAGAATAAATGTTTTCTATGTCATTTTGTTTCACCCTTTTGTCTGTCTATTTTCGCAACCAATTTAATAATTTTAGTTTTTGTTCAACTCACCTAGTAACTACACAACCTAAAATGGCTGAAAGTACTTGGAGAAATAATATTGTGAAAGGCATCTCCAGAATGTCCCTCAAGTCAGCACACATAGGCAAAAATGCATCTTTTCAAGAAATGAAATTTTCAACAACATTTTATTGAATTGGAATATTAACAAATAAACATTGTTAATATGATTTTCATCATTCATGATGTAAAGATTGATGCGCTTTGCAAGATTCATGTGAACTTGAAGCAATAATTTCACATTGCTGTCAATTTTAGCACATTAACTCTTTGTGTTCAATCATGTTTCATCTGTGATTTTTATTGAATACACCTTTTCCTTTAGCAGACTCCCCCCCCCAAAAAAACTCAATTCTCGATAAAACCAGGTTTAATCTGTGGATACAGTTAACAAGATTGCCTATGTGTTCAAATGACAGGAACACACTGTATAATCTTCAATCTTACTTATTATAAAATGCAGATTGTGTGTGTGTGTCTGTACGTTTATATATTGGATTGGATTTCCTACATTTTTCAACTGATTTCAACAAAACTTCACAGGACTACGTAAAATTACCTTGCGGTGGTTCTGACAGCACCAAAAATTGGAAAAACACAATTTTTGCACGAAATCAATTTGAAAACACGATTCTGTCGCCAGAATGAAAGGGGGACAACTCATATCGAGTTATACTTATTATAAAACCCAGGTTGTTTGTGTGTGTGTGTGTGTGTGTGTGTTCGTTTATATATGGGATTGGATTTCCTACATTTTTCAACCGATTTAAAAAAAAATTCACTTTTTTTTTTTGCCAGGTAGTGTTTCTTATTGTCTTGCATACTTTTTTCTTTATTTTTACATTCAGAATGCTTTAAAATATTCCATTTACAAGACAATTGTTTATAATAAAATTCTATTCAATCGGTAGAGTCTCATAACGATTGAAAACAATATTTTTGTTTGAGTTTGACCAATTCGTAAAAAAAAAAAACCAAAAAAAAAACTAATTAAGACATGCATGTCCGTCAACCTTAAACAATAATCTTTGTCAATTTTATTTTTCAGTCTTTATGATGGTTGATACTTGATCTATCTCTTACTGTTACATCCCCGGGCAACGCCGGGCTCTACTGCTAGTCATTAATAAATGTGAAATGAAAAAATACTTCCTGGCATGACACAGTCAACTAACTTTCCTAGCAGCAGTGAAGTCAAGGTACCAATGAGGAAAGATCTTTAGAACACTTACCATGAAAATATTTATAGAAAATATATTCTTATTGGACCATCTATAAGATTACAGTAATAGTTAAATGACGATATCACCTCCTGCCACTTCTGTTTGACTGAGGGCCAGAGTATATAATTGGGTAGTCAGATTTGTAAAGTTCAAGATGCTGTGAGTGACAGAAGTTTCTAATTAGAGTATAAATCGGATGGAGATACGTTCACAGGAAGTAAGTGATGTCTTGTTCATATTGAGAGAACAGATCATGAAAACATAGAACTAAAAGAAATCAAAAATGTATCCATGGCATTACACTTGATGAATATCAATTCTACCTGTGTATATCACCTGCCCAACCTAACACAGGTGTGTGTAGCGGTAGCGGCACTAAATGAGTAACCAGTGATATGAGTTCGAATTTCAGTCAAATTTGTTGCATTCACTTCTGTGCATATCCATCTCGTCCCCTCCCAGCTATGGATTAAATAGCAAGTTGAACTGAGTTCTCTAGCAATGGAATGCAACCAGTCTATTAGAAGACCAACACTAAATAATACACCAGGGCTATATGCCATTTTTTATCACATACTATACAGATATTGACATGATAATGGAGTTCATAATGATTTCATAATCTTGACTAAAATTGACACAACTGTGTCAATGTTTCATTATTGTTGTTCTGTTTATTGAATATCTAATCTCTTCTATGAGAGTGAATCACGGATGAAGAAAGAGAATTCTCTCTGTCTAATCCTTTCGCCCCAGTCCCTCAACCTCCGACGTCTTACTCTCTGGGTTGAGTTGTCTGCTCGGTCCTAACCGAACTTAAGGGAGTGGCCATAGGTCTCCTGAGCATCCGTAAATTATTCGACCGGTCAACTGGTTTAATTCTGAGTCCTGCCCACATTGTGTTTGGTTTGATCCAGAAAGCAGAAATGTTGTTCATCCATTCACGGTCGACTGAAGAGATAGACATGCCTGGAGAGTCTACGCTAAGAAATTTAGAATGCATCAAAAAAAAAAAAAATTAATATCTGCAGAAAGCCGGACAAACAACTATTCAATGATTGAATTGTTGATGTCTTTTATAGATCAGAAAAGAATAGTATAGAAAAGAAACGGGTTACAGAAAAAAGTAAAAACGCATACACTGAATTCTGGACAGAGAGAGAATGTGTTATGATGAACTCAGAATGATATACGACTCTTGCGATGGGGGAATAAGATTTCTGTGCATGGCTTAAAGTTTATAGTGGCATTCATCCTTAGCAGTAGTAACAGTAGTAGTAATATTCATGTTAGCAGAAACAGCGATACTTATATCAACAGTACATGTTAGTGGATGCTTCATTCCAAACTCTGACATTACGTTCTCTCCTTCTTGAGTCCCCAACTCGACTCTCCACTGTCTCTAGCCCAACTCTTGCCCAGGCTAATTCTCTTCTGTCTGTCTCTTTTTCAGCATAACTATGCGCTTATATAGAAAAGTGCAGCTGGTTACAACTGAACCTTGGCCCTACTACTTTGCACGTGATTATCATGGGGTTTTGGCCATTTCAACCAAAATCAGGTGAATTCTAAAGGTCCTCCTTGCTTACTCAGCTCTAATCTCTTCTATGAGAGTGAATCACAGATGAAGAAAGAGAATTCTCCCTGAATGAGTTTATTTTCATTCTATATGTATTTTTCTTTCTCACAGGTTAAAATAAAGAAGAATTTTATTCTAAAATTTTTCCCAGTTTATTTTGATGTCATATAGATGAATGATGGATTAATGTCATTTGTTTCTTTCTAACTACTGACTTTCCAAGGAAGACAATGCCTCATCTAAGAAATTCAGACAATTTAAGACTATTACTAATTGGTGGAAAAGCAAGAGAAATAAGATGAAAGAAATACTCGTCAAAATGAATAATAATTGCCAAGGCTTCATCTAAGAAATTCAGACAACTTAAGACTATTACTACTTGGTGGAAAAGCAAGAGAAATAAGATGAAAGAAATACTAGTGAAAATGAATAATAATTGCCAAAACTTCATCTAAGAAATTCAGACAATTTAAGACTATTACTACTTGGTGGAAAAGCAAGAGAAATAAGATGAAAGAAATACTAGTGAAAAATGAATAATAATTGCCAAGGCTTCATCTAAGAAATTCAGACAACTTAAGACTATTACTACTTGGTGGAAAAGCAAGAGAAATAAGATGAAAGAAATACTAGTGAAAAATGAATAATAATTGCCAAGGCTTCATCTAAGAAATTCAGACAACTTAAGACTATTACTACTTGGTGGAAATGCAAGAGAAATATGATGAAATAAATACTAGTGAAAAATGAATAATAATTGCCAAGGCTTCATCTAAGAAATTCAGACAACTTAAGACTATTACTAGTTGGTGGAAAAGCAAGAGAAATAAGATGAAAGAAATACTAGTGAAAAATGAATAATAATTGCCAAGGCTTCATCTAAGAAATTCAGACAACTTAAGACTATTACTACTTGGTGGAAAAGCAAGAGAAATAAAATAAGAAAATACTAGTCTAAAATGAATGATACTGGGAACTACTGGATTTTCTTGTCTGATTCTTGTAAGTTTTGTTTTTATCTGATTTTGAAGACCTTTTTATTTTCTTTTATTCAAACACTAGGCTGAAAAAATTCTGATCTGCTACCAAGACAAACAATTCTAAATTGAGTTTGTTGATTCCAAAATTGAGTGAATAGGTCAGGTTTTTCATCTTTGTGAATATCTCTTGAAAGGACATGCTGAAAAGATTTCAGCCTGAGTTTCAAAATCAGTTGCCAAAAATATTGATTTTTTTCCCAATGTAGTTTTAACTTAGTTTTTCAACATCTCCTCTTTGGATTTTTATCTGGAGAGTCTATGAAAATTTTTTTTTTTTTTTTTTTACCCAGTATTATCTGTTGTCCTGTTTTTTTTTCTTTTTGTTTTTTCATTTTCTTACATGATTGTAATGTAAAGCTTTGTTGGAAAAATAAAAATTCTCTCTAATCAGTAAAATAGTTGGATTCTTATTTATTTTTATTTGTAGAGTTGAAAATATTAGATAATTTGATATCTTTTTAATTTTCAATGGTCTGAGTTTTATTTTAAATATATACACATATCTATCTATCAGCACCACCTTGCCTGTCTACTATCTGCTTCACAACTGAGTTGTGGCACCTGTCTGAACACTGCTCTCCACATCTACTGGTACCCTTCTAGATGATGAGTGCACTCGGGTCAGAAATTTTCACAGAAAATATTCGTCCTCCAATAGGATTCGAACCTGTATCCAATACGGAACTGTCATTTAGCTTGATGTGCCTTTAACCGATTTGGCCACAGAGGAGTGACCTTGCTAACTGAACACTCCTCTGTGTGGCCAAATCGGAGGACAAATATTTTCTGTGAAAATTTTTCGGACATTCAGGCCAGTAAATGTTGTTTAATACTGTTTATTATAAACAGAGCATTTACTTAAATATTTGTATCTATAAAAATGTCTTAAAATAATTGTCGGACTTGGTCCATTTCATAATATATATATATATATATATATATATATATATGGGTGCATGTGTATGTCTTTGTATGTATATTTGTGTTGGTGTCTTTGTATATATATATATATATATATATATATATATATATATATATATATGTGTGTGTATGTATGTATGTGTATCTGTACATATATGTATATACGTGTGTCTTTGTCATTATGTATATATCTGTGTGTGTGTGTGTTTTCATGTATATATATCTATATATATATATATATATATATATATAAAAACAAACAAATGGATATACTGTTTACATTCATATGAGATGTTTCACTTTTGCAAGATAACAATATTGTCAGTACAAATTCGACTGACTGAGTCTTTCTTGCTGACTCTCTCTCTCTCTCTCTCTCATTTCCGACTGAAAAGCATCTAAGCCGTTATTATTATTATTATTATTCCTCTTATTAATCTATATTTTGACAAAAGCCTATCTTTACACAAGAGATGTTTTACTATTAAAGATTATACTGAAAGTTCATTGCATGTTCATAAATGTATGAGGTTATTTATGGAATATACGTGGGAATTGATTTTGTTCTGACATTAAAGTAATAATTCTCAATCTTTCTACATTTATTACAACATAAGTAGCTTTCGCAATTGTAAACAATGCTGTCACCTCAAAGGATAAATTTATCAATCTTGGATTGCGAAAACATTTGATGCTGGATCAAAGACCGTGTATTAAAACTGTTTCGGTATTTTTAATACCTATTGGAGGATGTGGAAATGGCATAATGTTTATCTGTGGAGAAAATGGAATCTGGAGGAAGAGTTCAAATTCCAGCATTGGTTGTTTCAATCACTTTACACTAATGCCCACAGAAAGGATATGATTCTATCTTCTTTCCTCCAAACTATGGTTCTCGTACGATCACTGAAGTTAAGCAACATCAAGCTTTGTCAGTACCTGGATGGGTGACCACTTAGGAATACCATGGGCTGTAAGCTTGGATGTGTAGGTGATGTAATGGATAATAGCTCAGAGTTGGAAATCAGAGAGACAAGTTCCAATTCCATCTGAACTCGTTATATCCACTTATGTTCAAATACCCTCAGAAAATGTATGAATCCACCTCTTCTCCCCCCTCCAGTTATGGGTTAATTAGTAGAACGTATCAATAAATCATTATTATCCCTAAAAGATATTTTACAATCTAAAAATAATGTCTGGCTTTAAATAACCATCAAAAAAGTTGATAAGCCATAAAAAACAATCTAAACTACGGATTAGATAGTATGGTAGATTAGACAGTGCTTTGGATAGTAAGATGATAGAAACTGCAAGGGGACATCACTTGACTATCTTTCTCTTGATAAGATTGCCCTTTATTTGAATTACCATTTATTTGGCATAAAATTACATTACTTGGTGTTTTCCATAGTTTACCTTTATTTACACAGTTAACATGAAGAATATTTTACAGCATGCTTACATTTAAAATTAAAAAATTTTGAAAACTAATATTTTTCCTCGACTTTACTTCTGCTTATAAATACATGTTGCAAACTAGAATCCTTAAATTTACTTTGATAAGGGTCTCTTGTAATGAAACGTTTTGGAAAAAAAAAATTTTCTCTTTATTAGTATTATCTTTTTACAGGTATATTTTTATTCATATATGAATTTTATATGGGTGCATGGCCTAATAGTTAGAAGATTTATTTTCTGACCATGACCCCCCCACCCCAGGGTTTGAATCTCACCATGGTTAATTTGTCAGGAAGATAACTTCTTGATGTTATTAGCCTGGTTTAGGGGACTTTGCAGTATGTGTCACTTGTGAAAATGGCCTAAAATCCATAACATGAGTTGACTCAAGCATTGTAAGTGAAATTCGGTAGATCAAACTATTTAGAATCCATCGGTGGTTGTGTTAGCACAAAGTTATTAATCATCATGACCAAGGGGTTGCACATATCGGCATTGTTCAAACTGACAGATTATGCTCTCTCCCTGAGAAACAGTAACTAAGCATAGTTTCGATATAAACCACAGGAGGGTTCTGACACAAATGTGCCTGAGTGGGTGTCTGCAACAGGGATTGCCCAGCCGTCCTAGCAGATGTGGGTCCTTGGAATCAAGTAGCCAACCATCTATATAATAAATGACAATTTCAATGTGTCACTGTGTCACATTTTTTCAATTTTACTCCCAGAGGCTGTAACCCAACATACCATTTTGGAATCAGGCTGACTTCCTGAGCAAATTAAAAACATTCCAGATTCACACCTGCAATCCTGAAATTTTTTATTCTTGAATTTTCATTACTGCAATTGTTTTCATTGAATGTTTGTATGTGATTTTTTGCAACAATATTTTTTACAATAACAGTTTTTATAAGTTTGAAATAAATTTGGGAATAATACAAATTAATTGCAAAATCCAACAAAAGTCTTCCATGAAATAAAAATAATTTTTTTGCATGGAAAGTAAGGACCAACATACATCAAATTGTCTTTCAATTAAGTGGTGGCAGAAGAATTATTGTCAAACTTTTTAAAGGTAAGCTTAAATATTATTGCAATACTTAAATGCAGCGATCAATTATGAGTTTTTGAGTTCTTTTTGTAGTTTATTGTTGCCTATCACATCTACTCCTCCCTACCGATTGTGATGAAGGCCAAATCGAGAGCCTTCCACAGGAGCTAGTTTAAATGCCACCTGAAAAAGCAGCTTTTATGCTAGTTATATATATATGATGAACTCTCCGATCAAGTTCAATGTATGAGGTTCCAATGACCACAATCTACATACCTATGACTGGCCTGACTTTTGAATCCGGCTCAAGAATTGCACAAAAGACCACAAACAGTACAGGAGAAAGCATTGTATCCAAGTGCAGCAGGAACACTGTTAGCTGTCTTATTTTGCTTTCATGTTTCATGCAGTTGACTGATGCTTACTTCTTGATGGTGTATTATTCCTGCATGGCAGCTAGAACGATACTCTGATCTCTTCATAGCTACCTCTTCAAAGTTCTTGAATGGAAATGTTGATGCAAAAAAGGTTGCTTTTCACTTTATCTTTATACCTGAGCCAAAGTCTACCAACATTTCTATAACCATTATGGAGTTGACTGTAAAAAAGAACATTTGGCATACAATCATCACTCATCCTTGTCACATGTCCAGTCCAAAATAGTTGTGATTGCATTATGAAGGTCTTGATGGTACCAGTCTTGCATTTCTCAAAAAGGTAGGCATTTGATACTTGATCATCAAACATTAGACCACAGATTGTACGGAAAAAACCTTTATGGCAGACATCTAATCGTTTAATATGCCATCTATAAGGTGTCCAATTTTCAGTGCCATACAAATGAGTTGACAAAATGACAGCTCTGTACACTTGGATTTTACTGCAAAGCTTTATTCCCCTTTTGTCCCACAACCTATAAAATATATATATATATATATATATATTTGCACCTTGAAGATTAATTCAGAGACCTGCAAAAATAATTTGTTTTTATTTATTTTATTCACCATTACCTTTCATCGCTTCCTGCATTTTAGCAAATTTTCTGTAATTCTTTACATTTTTTTCTTTGTTGGAATGAATTCTTTGAAAACTAAACTTTTATTCCCTTTCAGGTCAATTTACAGTGTGAAAAGTCATCGGATTTACCAAAGGTGAGTACTACTTTTTTTTCTCTCTTGGACTGGTGATAAGAGTTTATATTTCTCTTGTTAATATGATAATAATAAATATGATATTAAATATGATAATAATAACTGTTAATAATAAAAACAACCAAGAGGACTATATGCAATATATATATATATATATATATATATATAAATTCTTATCACCAGTCCAAGAAAGACATTTGAATCACTACCATGCAAAAATTCATTTTTATAATATATGGAAATATCTAATCTTTGCTTGAAGAAGGTCGCAAAACCAGAAACTTGTGTAGCAGAATTATGGAAAATAGAGTATAATATATATTTTAAAATGGAAAATCCACAATTCAAACAAAAGCATTTGCAGTTTATCTTCTTTTTAATATATATATATATATAATATAAAGACCAAGTGAATACTTATCTTAGCTGCTGTGTTTAGTTCTTTGAAGGACTTTTATTAAGGCAAATGTGAGGATTTTACTTTATTGGTTTTCCAAAATTTTTAAATTTAAAACTATTCGTAAATATTCATCAGGTTAGCTGAAAAGTCTAGGTAAATCTATAGAGGATGCAAGTGACGTACTTCAATGTCTAATAAATGAAAGTGAGTAAATGATGTTCATGAATTTTTTTTATACAAGTTAATAGTTAAATTACTTTAGTTTGAGATTGATTTATGTTATATATCTTAAATAACAAGGAGTTATGAATTTGCTCTCTTTTAATGTTTTTGTAGTCATGTATATTGACTTGGGAAGGGAGTAATTTTTTCAGGAATGGAAATATTTGAAGAAATCTGGGACACTCTTGAGAATTTTCCTTCTCAGTCACTTTCTCTTTTAATAAGTCTGACATGTTTTCAATCAAAGTTGGGGTTGAATTTATTTATGTATAACTAATCTATATGATAAATTGTTATGTATAAGATCCCTTTTGTGTTCATAGATATGTTTTCTTAAATTTCTGCAAGTTTTTCAGAGGATGAAATGTGTCGGCTAAGATAAGATTTCCTTTTGTCTTTATTCTCACACACACGTACACACACACACACACACACACACACACACATATATATATATATATATATATATATATATATATATATATAAAGAAATATAGTCTTAAGGTATGCTATATTTATGGAATAAAGTGCTCAATATCAGAGATAGAGCGTGTAAATATAAAAGTGAACATAGATGTCAACACTTAGAGGCGACAGTCTGTTTCATGCTATATACAATCGTCAGGCCATATATATATATATATATAATGTGTGTATCAATATATGACGCATATATATGCCCCCCCCCAATAAAATTCAGTCAAGCATTTTAGAGGGAAAAGTGCAAATTTGTAAACGGTGACTGCTACTGCTGATGCTATAGCTCTCCTATGAATTGAGCACTCTGAGTCACTGGCATGCGTATTCTAAAATAAATATGTAAAAATTCACCTTTCTCTTGGCTGGGAGCTGATAGCTCAGGGGAAAATCTCTGACTGATGCCAAATTAGTTGGGTTTTGATCCTGGCTTGAGGCAATCAGATGTCTAGCCACACTGATGAGCTTTGATACAGCAAAAGACACACACACACACACATATTTATAAAATGCCCCTTTTGTAGATGATAGTCCATTACAGGAGAAAAGTTCTTTAAATGAATGATACTGTGAAAATCCCCTCCCATATTGCCATTATCTTCAGGGGTTCAGCTGTACTCCCCACACACAACGAATTGCAGGTTGGTGAGGATTTTATCTGCCTTTTAACAGCCCTTGTTTTTTGTGCTGCTAGGGTCCTCCTCCCCAGACCAGTGTTAGCTGGTTTAGTCCCCTTAGATTTTGAATTTGAGCAAGGTTGTAGGACCCAATCTGTCCTGCTCGTTACCCATAGCTGGCAGGAGAAGAGATGGATACATACCTTTTCCAAAGGTATTTGCATGTAAGAGAATTTAACAAGCTTGATTAAAATTTGAATCCAAACTTCTCAATCCAAGCCACTATCCTTGGCTCCACCCTGCATCCATATTGAAATGAGTCATCTTTATGAATTTCTTGTGACTGGACTCAAATTTCGTGTATGAAGCTCATTTAACTATTTCCACTGAGTAAAAGTACACACTGCCTGATCCGGGGATTGAACTCACAATCACTACGTCATCAAATTCACAAACCACTGCAATCCATTAGGCTATTGTCCTGTAGGAGGGCACACTGGCTGAAATGTTGTGATAATAACAACAAAGATGAGGACAATAGTCTGAATGTAAATAGTGTAAATAATGGTAATTCCTTATCTCAGAAATTCAGACAAAAAAGCTGTAGTTGCCTTCTGCTATCTTCCAAGAAATTGGATTTTCTTCATGGAAATATTGGGACAAATAATAATCCTAAAGTCGAATATCTGTTGAATCCAGCAGATGATTTGAATTGGTTGACTTAGTCATCTTGAATATCATTGGTCAAGAAGTCTTTTTGATGTATTCGATCATTCATAGTACTTTCTATATAAATTCAATAAATCCTTTTTTTTTTTATATGAATTGCACTTTTACCTCTTATTTCTCTTATTTTAAATTATTTTCTTTTTAGAATAAAAAACTCAGAATATGCTTAAAATGTTATTAATTTTCTTCACTGTCAGAATTGTAGCAATATGATTTCTCACATATCATTAAAAGATGAAAAGATAGATTCTTTTTCCTTTCAAGTCAATTTAATGACCAGGGTTCCTCAGGAATCCTGTCTCCAGACCACCTTTGAATTGATGGTCATAAAAGTAAGGTCTTTTGAAAGACTGACCACCCAAAACCTGTCTGGGTGGTCCCTCTTTCTGGTTGGTGAAACACGAGTGGATGGAAAGTGGTGGTGCGTTCATCAGCCAGTATTTGTATGAGTAGTGATTGAAACAGTCAGGTAGTGAGTGTGTCGGGGTCTGTTTTCCATTGATGGGACTTAGTAAGAAGTCAGATAATCCTAAGAGAAGATTGCTTTCTCATAGCCGAAGGAAGACATTGCCAATTAAGTGAAAAATCTTTTTTTTTCTAATTTCCAACCCGACAATTGTCTTGGAAAGCATTTGTTATTATTTCTTTGTTGATGTTGATTATAACCATAATCGAAATGAATCTATGGAACATAGCAAGTGCTAGTGTATATGCATGAAGCCAATGTTGGATGTCATCACAGCTTGTGCAGTGATGTGCAGAATCGCATCAACACAAAATCAATAGATAGAAATAGATTTTTTTTGCTGATGAGATGCCAGTGTGTTGTTCTGGGGTGATGTAGTTCACTGTTTCAATGGGTTAATAGTGGATTGTTATTAATTAAGAGTTTAATTAATGATAGTAAAAAAAACAATGCTTTGAGTCGACTGATGTGTTTTATTGATTTGACTTGTCAAATTAATGATCCTCATCCATTTGACGAGGTATTCTTTTTAACAATTAACAATTTTGATTAATTCTTGTGGGCATTTCTGTCTGTTAATAGATTTTTAAGTTTGATAATAACCAGGAAAAGAAAAATTGATTACTTTTTTTGTTTTAAAAAATCTCTGTACACAAAACAAAAATTTTACAATCTTATATAAATCATTTTAATTGACAACATATATGTTACATCTATTTCCAAGTCAGTTAACATTGACACAAAAGCAAATTAAGAACAAAAGGCATTGATAATGGTAATATTGGCCTTTTCTTATAAGAAAACTTTTGGTATTCATTGACCAAGCAGTCAGTGCTAATTAATTTATGCTTTCCTTCACTCTCCGGCCATTGGGCTGGGATCAAAGTGGAGCATCTCTTCTCATCTCTAATGGTAACATTAGCCATTTCCTTATAAAGAAACATTCAGTATTCATTGACCGAGCAGCCAGTGCTTCTCAAGTAAGGCTTTTCTTTACTTCCTGACCATTGGGATGGGATCAAAGTGTAGTATCTGTTCTCCTCATCTCTAATGATAATGGTAATATTAGACTTTTCCTTATAAGGAAACATTCAACATTCATTGACCTAGTAGCCAGTGCTACTCAAGTAAGGCTTTTCTTCACTTCCTGACCATTGGGCTGGGATCAAAGTGTAGTATCTGTTCTCCTCCTCTCTAATGATAATGGTAATATTAGTCTCTTCCTTATAAGGAAACATTCAGCATTCATTGACTGAACAGCCAGTGCTACACAAGTAAGGCTTTTCTTCACTTCCTGACCATTGGGCTGGGATCAAAGTGTAGTATCTGTTCTCCTCATCTCTAATGATAATGGTTATATTAGCCTTTTCCTCATAAGGAAACATTCAGCATTCATTTACCGAGCAGCCAGTGCAACTCAAATATGGCTTTTCTTCACTTTCTGACCATTGGGCTGGGAGCAAAGTGTAGTATCTGTTCTCCTCATCTCTAATGATAATGGTAATATTAGCCATTTCCTTATAAAGAAACATTCAGCATTCATTGACCTAGTAGCCAATGCTACTCAAGTAAGACTTTTCTTAAACAATTCCGAGCCAATATCTATTATACCACTCATTCATCCAAGCTTACAGCACCTTATATTCACTAGGTACTAACCAAGCTTGACATTGCTTAACTTTGGTGATCATATGGGAACCTGTGCTTCAATGTGATGTGGTTATAAGTCAGCAAGAACATAGTGAGACATCTGACATAGTTTAGACATTTTAAGTGGGGAGGGGCAGTTTATTACTTCATAACAATATAAAATTGATCCCTCATTCTATGTCTGATAGAGACTAATTTTAATATTTACTGTAAATATATCTTGAAAACTTTTCCAACAATTGGTTGATTAATACCAATTTTATTTTTGAAACATTAACTTGCATAATAAAATCTGACATAGTGCAGTAATTCTAATTAATCGTATGAATTTGAGTGCAGTACTGTATTGGCATTTAGGTCTCATCATTTGAAATTGCAGTTTCTTCTATCACACATTTTGCATGTGAAACTCTCTTCTGGCTTCTTGCTTTGATCTTCAAAAATTTGAATACAATATATATATATATATCAATCATTATCTTCTGTCTACTTAATTACATATCAATCATTATCTTCTGTCTACTTAATTACATATCAATCATTATCTTCTGTCTACTTAATTACATATCAATCATTATCTTCTGTCTACTTAATTACATATCAAACATTATCTTAGTTACTCTTCTATTCTTGTCATTCCTTTATAATGTTTCTCTTTTCTCCTTATTCTTCAAACTAAGTAACCTCTTGTAGCTTAGTGGCTTTGTTACCTTGCTTGGATTGAAATGATTAAGAAACTGACATGAACCTGCTTGAAGTACATGAAATATTTTCCCTTAATTTTTAAATAAATTTTTGCTGTCTTCTTGCAATTAAAACCTAACTTAAAACTTTAAACAAGATATTTAATTCAATTAAAGAATATAGCTGCCACATCTCATCTGGTGCTCCTACGGAGTATTTAGAAATTCTTGATAAAATCCAAAGAATCTGCAATTTTATTGGTCCTGACCTGGCATCTTGGCTCCAGTCATTTTCCCACTACCATGATGTAGATTCCCTCTGCCTTTTCTATGAATAGGTTGATGGTAATTATTCTGATGAACTTTCCTCTTGGGGTTAAATTTTAAATTGTTATTTTTATTCCCAACAGACAAATTGTATATATGGGAACTAGTTAAGGCTACATAGAGACTCTGAGGTATTATGGTGGCAGTATTAAGAATGGTAAGTAAGAATGTGTTGTTTTCATGTAAGGAATACTGTGGTATGTTTGGGTCAGTCATCGTGGCTAGCCAAGTTCAAGATAAGACAGATTGAAGACAAACTTTCCACTATCCCCACTTTTGGCCTTGTACCACATTTTTGTAGTACAACAAAATAGATATTACTTTCCTCTATGGTACCTAGACTTTATTAATTTAAATGCAGTACTAGATTGGCAGCAAGGTCTCATTATCTTACAGTTGAAATGAGTAGATGTAAGTTCTATGCTAACAGTTTCTTCTATCACACTTCTTACTTGTGAAACTCTCTTCCAGCTTCTTGCTTCCCAATCAACTTTACTCTTTAAAAATTTAAATGCAATGTCAGTCATTATCTTCTGTCTTCTCAATTCTTGTTCTTTTATTGTCTTCTCTCCTTAATAGTAGTCTTTCTCATATTCTCTAGCACTCAGCAACCCCTTGTGTCCTAGTGGCTTTATTGCCTTTGATCTTCAAAAATTTAAATGCAGTGTCAGCTGTTATCTTGTCTTCTTAAATATCTGTGCTTTTATTGTCTTTTCTCCTTAATAGTAGTTTTTCTCATATTCTCTAATTAACCCCTTACATCCTAGTGGCTTTATTGCCTTTGATCTTCAAAAATTTAAATGCAATATCAATCGTTATCTTCTGTCTTGTTAATTCTTGTTCTTTTATTGTCTTCTCTCCTTAATAGTAGATTTTCTCATATTCTCTAACACTCAGTAACCCCTTGCATCCTAGTGGCTTTATTGCCTTTGAGCTTCAAAAATTTAAATGCAATATCAATCGTTATCTTCTGTCTTGTTAATTCTTGTTCTTTTATTGTCTTCTCTCCTTAATAGTAGATTTTCTCATATTCTCTAACACTCAGTAACCCCTTGCATCCTAGTGGCTTTATTGCCTTTGAGCTTCAAAAATTTAAATGCAATGTCAATTGTTATCTTCTGTCTTCTTAATTCTTGTTCTTTTATTGTCTTCTCTCCTTAATAGTAGTTTTTCTCATATTCTCTAACACTCAGTAATCCCTTGCATCCTAGTGGCTTTATTGCCTTTGATCTTCAAAAATTGAAATACAATGTCAATCGTTCTCTTTTGTCTTATTGTTCTTTTATTATTCTCTCTTAATAAGGTTTTTTTTTTCTCATATTCTCTCACACTCTTGCATCTTAGTGGATTCATTGCCTTGCTTGCAGTGAAAGGATTAAAAAAAGAATGGGACACAACACGATATCACTAGACATAGACAGTGGAATGAGAAGAGTCTACTCCTAAAGGATTCAGTTTGATGGCTACCCAGATTGCCAGACATCTGAAGAAGGCCAAAGGACTCAATGGCTGAAACATCATAATAACAATGAAGATGAGGATATTAGTCCAACTATAAATAATGGAAGCAGCCATAACTTCTGTTTTGAATTGTTTTTAGCTCACACATAAATGGATAATAATTTTGTAACAGCACTGTATTTATGAAACTGCAAAAAAAATATTACCATCATTCTTTGACAGAATGAATTGCAAATGGACAGTCTTTGCTGCTGTCAAATGTAGTACTTAACAACTCCTAATAAAGCAGGCATAGTAAATTGAAATCTACTTATTAAATACTGTTCTGGAAGTGATTCCTGCGAGATGTCAGTCATTACACACCTAAATGAAACCAAATATTTGAACTTTGATGTGAAGAATCTCATTTTTAAGACAAAATACCTTGTTAGCTTCATTCCCCACCCATCTCCAATTAAAACTTTCCCATGTCATTGATTTAATGCATAAAACGAACTGAATGGTTAAATTTTGCTTAATCTAGGTCAGGTTATTTGGTTTATAACCAAATATAATTTGACATTGGTTGTGCATAGACTTTAATTTCAAATATGTCTGCTGAAAAGTCAAAGAGTGAAGCTTTTCATTTTTATCATTTATTGATTAAGTAATATTAATATCTATCTATATTTCTGAGATGAGGTATTGTAATTATTTATATAATTTGCATTGTTCAGGTTGTTGTCCTCATTTTCATTGCCATATTCGCAACGTTTCAGCCATTGTACACACCAGCCTTCTTCAGGTGATTGGAATTTTGTCCACCTGGGTAGATTGTTCTAGTTCCGCATGCCATGCCTCTTCCGTATGTTTCATTATGAGGTATTTCCCATTAACACAATTCTCCAAGTTTTTGTTCATCTCAGCTGTAGCCAGGTATTGAACTCACAACTCATTGCCTCAAGTCACTGGATTCGAACAACACTTTTATCCACTGGACTATGTGTCCTCAAGTTGTGAGTTCAATACCTGGCTACAGCTGAGGTGAACAAAAACTTGGAGAGTTGAGTTAAAGGGAGATAATTGATACTGAGACATCCAGAAGAGGCATGACATGTGGAACTAGAACAATCTATCTCAGTAAATGAAATAAAGGATTCAGTTTGAAATTCCAATCACCTGAAGAAGGCTGGGGCATACAATGGCTGAAATGTTGTGAATATGGCAATAAAGATGAGGACAATAGTTCAAACAATGTAAATAATGTAAATAAGTAATATTAATGTTCCTACTGGACATAAAGTGAGGGATCTGTTTTCTATCATTATCAAGTAATAAATAGATCCCTCCTAGAATTATTGCACTATGTCTGATTATATTTTGCAGGTCAGTGTTTACATTAAATATTAATGTTTCTACTTATTGAGTAGCCATTTTTGTAATTTTTAAAAATTTTCACTTATCAAATACAGTAAAAAATTGCATATTTTGCTTGTGGTGATTCATAATCAGAATTCTGGTTTGAATATATTTTCTATTCACATCTAATACAAATGATGTCAACTTTATTTGGATTTATTCTTGAAATGGTATAATTTTGAAGTCAGTTTGTAAGCAAAAACCTGTGGAAATTATGAATTTTTGTACATTTTTTTAGATGATTATTTAAAACTAAATGCTCAAAAATTGCTAAAAGCTATTGGTGTAATGGAATAACCTGTCACCCCCATGAGTAAATACACTATAGGTAGTAACTACCTATAAGTATCTGTAAGTCAATGGACTACAGAGTCTAGCTGGGATCTGTTGAGTACGACTCACTTAGGCGAGAACTATCGACCTTCCAATAGTCGCACTCATTACTGGATTGACTTGCAATGACCTTGTGCATAACTGTTACCTTTATTCTTATTGTACTGGTTTTTACAATAAACTTTTACTTATTTTATCCACCTTGTTTTTCAAGTATATATACCTATTAGCACAGAATATAACACTATGATAGCCAATGCCCAGAAAGATATAAAATAGCAACAATAAAAACTTAAATAGAGCACACCTAAATTCCTCTTCCCAATGAATGTTTCTCAATGAACTAAAACACATAAAACAAATGTTAATCAACAATAATTTTCCAAACTACATCATTGATATATATAAAAAAAAAATCTTACATTCTAAAAACATTTTCTGGCTTTAAATAACCTGGAAAGAGTTGATAAACCATAGAAAAGGAGTGGATTAATAAAAATCAATAGAAACTGTTTAGTTAAAAAAATAACAAAAATTTCCAATGAAAGTTGTTTAACCATTTTGCAAAAACTTAACGAAATTCTTAAATATTCTTGAAAAATTTGGAAGAACAATCTTTCCTATCATCTGAATAAAGTGTTCAGTATGAATTTCCTTGAAGGTTACTCTGATTAACAGACACTTGAACATCTATCAACTGAATCTGTCAAATCATGTAACATCACCTGACTTTCTGATGTAATGGAATAACCTGTCATCCCCATGAGTAACTACACTATAGGTAGTAACTACTGATAAGTATCTGTAAGTCAATGGACTACAGAGACTATCTGGGATCTATTAAGTACGACTCAGACTTACGTGAGGACTACCAACCTTCCAATAGTAGCACTTATTACTGTGTTGATGTGCAATGACCTTGTGCATAACTGTTACCTTTATTCTTATTGCATTGTTTTTTACAATAAACCATTACTTATTTTATCCACCGTGTTTGTCAAGTATATATTCCTCTTAGTATAGAATATAACATCTATGAATCTAAATTTTGGTGTCAGTACTGAGTGCAGTGTTGATTTTCTAAAGAAAGTGAAAAAAATCAACCTGCCCTGCCAGTACATCTAGTTAGACTATCAGCACAGTCATAGAATGGTAAAAGAAGGCATTGTCAGATTAGTAACACTTGAACTCCAATCTATGTAGGATGTTCTGTGGAGTGCAACAAATTTATTTCCATTGGGGAAAAGCAAGACATCCAATTGCATATGGTATTTAAGGAAAAGATCATTATGGCACATCGTTAGTATCTACGTTAAACCTTTGGGCAATAGATATAATTAGTGCCATGATGAAGTGCACAAAGACATAATTTCAATAGCTTTTCAGTCCAATAAATTTCAACATGAAAAGAAGTGGAATTTTGTCAACTTTATCAAAACTGAATCAGAGGAAAATTGACAAAGAGAAATCAAATTTGCAATCCTTCACACCAGATTTAAAAAAGCAATTAAGGTTTCCCCAGACAAATGTTGCATAAAACAACCTGTCCAGACATGTTAATTTTCCTTAGTTTTACCAGTTCAGACCTTGACAATTAGGACCTATCATATAATTCCTGCTTGTGTACATGGCATGGCAGGTCCCAGTAGTAAAGGTCAGGGCTGGTGAAGTTCATGGGGCTATGCAGGAATGATAACAGTAAAACTTAGACTTGAAGAGGTCAAGATTGTAGTGAATGGGAAAACATCCTACTGGGAGTCTGTTCCACAAAGCAGCTGTTCTTGTGAAGAAGCTGGAACTTACTTCTTACTATAGGAATTTAATGAAAATGGGAATGACTCACCTTTGCGTACAGTGCATTTCCCAGTTATAAAGGTCAGGGGTGGTGAGTCTAAGGAATGTAACTTGTCAGAATACCTGCCGTGGACACAGCGATAAAATAACATGCAATTCTTGCTTCCTCTCTTTATTCCCTTAAAACAGCCTCATTAAATAACCTACCTAGAGTGGCTCTTAGGCCTTGTATTGTGTGAATAATAGTATAATAATTATAATGCTAAAAAAACCTAAGGATAAAACATTTATGTGGCATGTGTGATACATACTTAGGTGATCATGTATCTTTCAATACATGACTGACTAGGCAGATTTTTTTCCCACAGTAGGTTACTATTTCTTTCTGCAGTAGACCAGTTGCTATCCAAGGCTATAGAACCCTGTCTATCCTGCTATATACCCATAGCTGGGTGGAGAAGGAGAGGATTCGTATCTTTTCCTAAGGGTATTAGCACATAAGTGAATGTAACTGATTTGACTGGAATTTGAACTGGGCTCTCCAATTCCTTAATCTGAGCCACTATCCATAATTCAATTTTTCTGCAGTAGGTTGCCATTTCTTTCTGCAGTAGACCAGTTGCCATCCAAGGCTAGAGAACCCGATCGATCATGTATCTTTTGATACATGACTGACGAGGCAAATTTTTTTCCCTATAGTAGATTGCCATTTCTTTCTGCGGTAGACCAGTTGCCATCCAAGGCTATAGAATCTAGTCTGTCCTGCTATTTACCCATAGCTAGTGAGAGAAGAAGAGGATTCTTACCTTTTCCCAAGGGTATTAGCATGTAAGTGAATGTAATGGATTCGACTGGAATTCAAACTCCGCTCTCCAATTCCTCAATCAAAACCGCTATCCATTACTCCATCATTTCTCCTGTTTGGGAAGAACAGGTGCTCTAAGCTTGGATGTGCAGGTGGTATAATGGATAATGGCTTTGACTTGTTTATTGGAGATCCATGTTCTAAATCCAGTTGTTTGTTATATTCACTTACGTGAAAATACCGTTGAGAAAGGTATGAATCCACCTCTAATCCCATCCTGGTTATGACAGTAAACTGCATCTATGTCCTGGGTAAGACGATAAACTACGTCCAACAGCAAGGCCTCTGATCAGGAGGTTTTGAGGAGTGTGAAACCACCTCTTAATTGCTGATGTTCCCAGGTCCACCCTGACCTGGGGTAGTAGCACCTGTTAGGGTTCCAGCTATGGGCAAATAGTTAACCCTGAAACTGAAGTAAAAGGCATTATAAAATATTACCAGCAATACATTTTTGAGGAAAAAAAACAAAAAAAAAACAAAGCAGCAATACGTTTTTAAGAAAAAACTATTGCCAGCAATATGTTTTAAAAAAATAATATTACAAGCTATACGTTTTTGAAAAAATAATATTAGCAGCTATACATTTTTTAGGAAAAAAATATTAACAGAAATAGATTTTGATGAAACAAAAATATTACCAGAAAAAAAGTTGTCGGCATTAAATGACCCATTGATGTTGATATGCCGTAAAACAAAACGAACCAACCAAACCTCTAATCTATAAATATTGTCTGGATTTAAATAACCATCAAAAGTTTAATAAGCCATAAAAGACAATCTTACTGCCTTGGTTAGCAAGATAATAGACACTTCTATGGGGCATCACTTGACTATCTTTCCCTTGATAGCACTGCCCTTTATTATAACTGTCATTTATTAAGTATTAAATTACATTACTTAGTTGGTCGGGTGGGTAAAAAAAGGTGTGCATTCATACCTCTATGTATAACTTATATATATATATATATATATATAACTTATATGTGTAATATATTTAACTTGTATCACTAAATCATTATTCTCTAAAATAAAAAGAAAATTCTCACAATCTAAACATTTTTTGGCTTTAAAAAGCCCGCTAAGGGTTAACAGAAAGTGGATAACTTTGATATTAGAAGATCAATGATTTCATATCAGTAACTAGAAAACAAATAGAGATGAGCAAGACATATAGCAAGAAGAGAGGTTTACAGAGGGAGCAAAAGGTTCAAAAAGCAGTAAACACTGTACACAATATCAGTTTTGCATATACAATTTAATGTTTCTGCCTAAAATTGCAATTAATCAATAAAATGTGCCAGTTTCAGCTGATATCTGCCTTTCATATTTATTATAATCTAATATACACAATGGGATGCTCATACAATATCTCATATTCCTGACCACTGACAATCCCTTTCTTCCTCATTTGCAATGCATTCCTATAGTAAAATCATTAGCAATGCATTTCCATTATACATATAATAGCCCTATTCTATCATTAATGCTTGCATTCATTCCTGACCACTGACAATCCCTTTCTTCCTCATTTGCAATGCATTCCTATAGTAAAATCATTAGCAATGCATTTATCAGTAATGCATTATTCATATAATAGCCCTATTCTATCAGTAATGCTTGCATTCATTCCATGACCACTATCAGTAATCCCTTTCTTCCTCATTTGCAATGCATTCCTATAGTAAAATAATTAGGAATGCATTTACATTATACATATAAAAATATATTCCCTATTCTATCAGTAATGCTTGCATTCATTCCTGACCACTGACAATCCCTTTCTTCCTCATTTGCAATGCATTCCTATAGTAAAATAATTAGGAATGCATTTACATTATACATATAATAGCCCTATTCTATCAGTAATGCTTGCATTCATTCCTGACCACTGATGATAATATAACTATCCCTTATTTAAAAAATTCTGACAACAATTTTCATTTGTCATTAGTAGATTTTACATATAAAAATGACAGATTTTTAAAAATTTTGATTGCAGTGATTTCATTGAATTTCAAATTAATATTCCTACTTGCTTTATTTGCTGAATGCCCCAAATTCAACTCCTCCAAAAGAAAAGACAAATTGTCTCATGAATTTAATGTATCCACAAAAGTGTCTTTATGAAGTTGGAGTTTTCCACCATGTCTGTGGAATTTTGCTTTAATAAGGTTATATGTATGTACATTGATGGGACAGTGATGGGTAGTCCTTTAAGGCCAATACTGATAATTTTTCAAGACAGATTTATTTTTTCACATTGAAGCACCCTGGTATTATGTTAGACATGCAGATTGTGTATTTTTGAAAATGAGGTTGCTTCACTTTATCTTGATGGAACACTTCATGAAATGTGAGTGTGGCACATTGTGTTGTACAATTTAATAACCAGCTTCTTAATTACAGGTATTATAATTTAAAACCATTTTGATTTCATGTGATTATAGATAATTTTGCCTGCACTTATTCATGTGATGCAATCTTCCTTTGCAATTTAACAACAATAAGAAACCCAAAATTTTATTTCCTTATATATTCTTGATTTTCTGGTGCAGCAAGTTCAGAGCAACTAAAACAAAAGCTTGTCTGTTTTGTTCTCATCAAAAATAACCTTGAGGTAATTGATTATCTTGTTTTTGTTTTCAGTTCAATACAGAAAATTGTTTCAAAGAATTTATTTTTATTTAGAATAATTTCAGTAAACTGGCTGAATTTTAACATGAAAATTAGTCAATATGCCATACATTTTTCTGACTTTTATCATTGTCTTTGTTGTTTGGAACACTGTTTTAATGGATACGTTCTTCAGCCTTTTTATATTTTTCATTATATTATTCTTTCTCAACCTTTTTAAGCAATGGCACACCTCGGTACAAATGAAAATATTGCAGCACACTTAACATTTTTAAAGGGTATACATTTAATGTTATAAAACCATAGTTTTTTAAAAAATACACACACAAATATGAACTTACTTTATTTCTATGTTTTTATTCAACTATTATTCAGCTTATTTATTGTGAAATGTGTACCTGGTATTTTTGGGGGGGATTTCTTCAATGTTTGTTCAAATTTGTGTTAAGCAGACCCTCTTTTCTTCTTCAGTTGAGTGTAGTCTTTCTAGCTTCTTACTTTTGATATTATTTAGGACTGAGAAGCCTGATTCACATGAATAAGAAGTAGGAATCTGTCTATATTTCTGAGATGGGGTATTATGTACACTATTTACATTATTTGGACTATTGTCCTCATCTTTGTTGCCATGTTTATCACAACGTTTCGGCTGTTGTATGCTATGGCCTTCTTCAGGTGGTTGGAATGTTGAACTGAACCCTTCATTTCACTCACTGGGGTAGACTGTTCTAGTCCCACATGCCATGTCTAATGGATGTCATTTATCTCCTGTTAATTCCCCTCTGAAAGTTCTCCACCGCCTTAACCAGGTATCACACTCTTTGGGTCCTGTCACTGGATCTAACTAATGCCTTTATCCACTGTGCCATGTGCCTTGAGGACATCTGTTTATGAATTTCTGGGTATTATAAATGTAATGTCTTCAGCAACCATTTTTACCAGTGCTCATATTGCAATTTTTGCTGTTATCAATGCATGTTTTTTATCAGAGCTCATATTGCAATTTTTGCTGTTGTTATTGCTTTTCTCTGGCAATCCTTATTACTGGTTCCCATATTGTATTCATTTCTATGCTTGGTCGGATCAGGAGATTTTTGTAGCCTAGCCTATGTACTGATTCCTTAAGTTTAAGAATTTTCCAATGATGTTCTTTGTCTATGATCACAGCCTGATCCTACAGAGTGTGGTGATCTCCCTTTTCTCTCCAGAGAACAGTCTAGTTGCGATAAACATGGTGACAAAGATGAGGACAATAGTCCGAATAATGTAAAGCAGTAGGAAATTGGAATAAAACTGATAAAGTCTTTTTAGCTAATGTGGGATCTTCCTTTTGGCATTGGTACTGTTGAATGTGTTATTTTGATCCCTTGAAATGATGGCCAATTCTTCTTTTTTCACTGATGTTCAATATTAGAAGGAACATTTATGAAGGGATTTTGAATCCAGTCTTACTTTCAAGGCGCACTTAAGAGGATCGCATGGCACCCTAACCCTAACCCTGCTGCGGCATGCCAGTGGACAATCACTGGACTAAATAAATGTTTAAATGTCTATGGCTTGTATTTGCAGTCATCAAAGCAAAAACCTGATTTCATCATAAAATGGAGAAAGACATTGAAGGTGAAGCGTAAATTCTTGTAATTAACGAAAATGGGAATGATTCATCTTTGTGTACATTACATGGAGGGTGGGGGCCCCAGTTATAAAAGTCAGTGGCGGTGGGTCTAAGAAATGTAACTTGTCAGGATACCTGCCATGGACACAGCGATAAAATAACATGCAATTCTTGCTTCCTCTCTTTATTCCCTTAAAACAGCCTCATTGAATAACCTACCTTGAGTGGCTCTTAGGCCTTATTTTGTGTGAACAATAGTATAATAATTATAATGTTAAAAAAAACCTAGAGATAAAACATTAAGAACAGAACAATGTTCAAGAATCGTCTATGTAGATGATAACATTGTCAAAAGACCATGAAAATTAAATGGTATATAATCAAGAAGAAAGCATTTACGAAAATGTGGCATATACATTGTGAAGACATTGAAGACAAAGCATAAATTCTTGTACCTAATAAAAGTCTTAGAGATTAATTTTGGTAATAGTAATATTAACTGTTTCCTTATAAAGGAAACATCTAACATTCATAGTACAAGCAGCTAGTGTGCTATTCAAGTTAAGCTTTTCTTCACTCCCTGGTTATAAGGGTCAGATCAAAGTTTAGGGTCTGTTCCCTTTATCCCCACTTGTAATATTAGCTGTTTACTTATAAGGAAACATTTGTCATTCATTGAACATGCTGTCATGGCCGCTTGGCTGGGATCAAAGTGTAGTATCTGCCGTCAGCTGGAAAAACTACATTTTAGCTCTTAGTTGTATTTCTGTCTGTGAACAGAATGCAATTCAATTGTGTCTTTATCTTCAGACTGAAAAAAATATTGACAGGTGCCCTGTAACAGGAAGCAGCAGCCTATCACAGTAAACCCCTCATTATACTAAAGAGAGGGGAATTGGTAGTAATATGGATACCAGTGCAATCGATGGTTGTTTGTAGGGGGCAGGTATATTGTGAGACCTGGCCTAGGTGCATGCGCTCAGGCTCCCCACATTAAAGTGACCTTGTGTCACATCCTACCAGTATTGGGTGGCAGTGTACATACTAAGTGTAGTATCTGTTCTCTACAGTAATATCCATTTTTATATAAGGAAACATTCAGCATTCATTGACCAAGCAGCCAGTGCTACTCAAGTAAGGCTTTTCTTCACTTCTTTACCATTGGGCTGGAATCAAAGTGTAGTATCTGTTCTCCTCATCTTTAATCATAATGGCAATATTAGCCATTTCCTTATAAGGAAACATTAGTATTCATTGACTGAGTAGCCAGTGCTACTCAAATAAGGCTTTTCTTCACTTCCTGATCAATGGGCTGGGAGCAAAGTGTAGTATCTGTTCTCCTCATCTCTGATGATAATTGTAATATTAGCCTTTTCTTTATAAGGAAACATTCAGCATTCATTGACTGAGCAGCCAGTGCTATTCAAGTAAGGCTTTTCTTCACTTCCTGACCATTGGGCTGGGATCAAAGTGCAGTATCTGATCTCATCCATAATGGTAATATTATCCATTTCCTCATAAGGAAACCTTTGACATTCATTGATTGACCTGTCATTAATACTCAAGTTTTTTTTTCACTCTCTGGCTATTGGGGTGGGATCAAAATTGTAGTATCTACTTCTGTGGAGACAAACTATATTTTATCCCTCAATTGTATTTTTGTCTTCAGCCAGAACACAACAAATAAATGCAGAATACCTGGTTTCAGGTGAATTCAACTTTGTAGCACCACCTCTCTCACTGGACCAAAGACTTGGGTATGTGGAATATTGACATTGGATCTGTTGTACTAAAGAAAAGAAAAAAATTGTAAACGTGTAGTAGTTGTTATAAGTTTAAATTAGAATTATCATCAGCTACTAGAAGTTGACTGAATTTCTTAGATGAAGCCTTGGCAATCATTATTCCCTTTTCACGAGTATTTCTTTCATCTTATTTCTCTTGCTTTTCCACCAAATAGTAATAGTCTTAAATTGACTAAATTTCTTAGATGAAGCCTTGGCAATTATTATTCATTTTTGACTAGTATTTCTTTCATCTTATTTCTCTTGCTTTTCCACCAAGTAGTAATAGTCTTAAGTTGTCTGAATTTCTTTGATGAAGCCTTGGCAATTATTATTCATTTTTCACTAGTATTTCTTTCATCTTATTTCTCTTGCTTTTCCACCAAGTAGTAATAGTCTTAAGTTGTCTGAATTTCTTAGATGAAGCCTTGGTAATTATTATTCATTTTTCACTAGTATTTCTTTCATCTTATTTCTCTTGCTTTTCCACCAAGTAGTAATAGTCTTAAGTTGTCTGAATTTCTTAGATGAAGCCTTGGCAATTATTAATTTTTATTTCTTTATTTTATTTTTTTCACTAGTATTTTTTTTCATCTTATTTCTCTTTTTTCACTAGTTTTCCATCAAGTTCTAAATAGTCTTAAGTTGTCTGAATTTCTTAGATGAAGCCTTGGTAATTATTATTCATTTTTTTCACTAGTATTTCTTTCATCTTATTTCTCTTGCTTTTCCACCAAGTAGTAATAGTCTTAAGTTGTCTGAATTTCTTAGATGAAGCCTTGGTAATTATTATTCATTTTTCACTAGTATTTCTTTCATCTTATTTCTCTTGCTTTTCCACCAAGTTGTAATAGTCTTAAGTTGTCTGAATTTCTTAGATGAAGCCTTGGTAATTATTATTCATTTTCACTAGTATTTTATTATTTTTTCTTATTTCTCTTGCTTTTTCCACCAAGTAGTAATAGTCTTAAGTTGTCTGAATTTCTTAGATGAAGCCTTTAATTATTATTCATTTTTCACTAGTATTTCTTTCATCTTATTTCTCTTGCTTTTCCCACCAAGTAGTAATAGTCTTAAGTTGTCTGAATTTTATTAGATAGTATTTCTTTCATCTTGGTTTTCACCAATTATTATTCATTTTTGAATTTCACTAGTATTTCTTTCATCTTATTTCTCTTGCTTTTCCACCAAGTAGTAATATTCTTAAATTGTCTGAATTTCTTAGATGAAGTATTTTTTCCTTAGCAATTATTATTCATTTTTGGACTAGTATTTTATTTTTTCATCTTTTTGTTTTCTTTTTTATAACCAAGTAGTAATAGTCTTAAGTTGTCTGAATTTCTTAGATGAAGCCTTGTCAATTATTATTCATTTTCACTAGTATTTCTTTCATCTTATTTCTCTTGCTTTTCCAATTAAGTAGTAATATTCTTAAGTTGTCTGAATTTCTTAGATGAAGCCTTGGTAATTATTATTCATTTTTCACTAGTATTTCTTTCATCTTATTTCTCTTGCTTTTCCACCAAGTAGTAATAGTCTTAAGTTGTCTGAATTTCTTAGATGAAGCCTTGGTAAATTATTATTCATTTTTTCACTAGTATTTCTTTCATCTTATTTCTCTTGCTTTTCCACCAAGTAGTAATATTCTTAAGTTGTCTGAATTTCTTAGATGAAGCCTTGGTAATTATTATTCATTTTTTAACTAGTATTTCTTTCATCTTATTTCTCTTGCTTTTCCAATTTAGTAGTAAGTTTTAATATTCTTAAGTTGTCTGAATTTCTTAGATGAAGCCTTGGCAATTATTTCATTTTTTCCTAGTATTTCTTTCATCTTATTTCTCTTGCTTTTCCACCAAGTAGTAATATTCTTAAGTTGTCTGAATTTCTTAGATGAAGCCTTGGTAATTATTATTCATTTTTAGTATTTCTTTTCATCTTATTTCTTTTTCATCTTAAGTTGTCTGAATTTCTTAGATGAAGCCTTTTTATTATTCATTTTTCACTAGTATTTCTTTCATCTTATTTGTTGCTTTTCTTAAGTTGTCTTAAGTTGTCTGAATTTCTTAGATGAAGCCTTGTCAATTATTATTCATTTTTCACTAGTATTTCTTTCATCTTATTTCTCTTGCTTTTCCACCAAGTAGTTATAGTCTTAAGTTGTCTGAATTTCTTAGATGAAGCCTTGGTAATTATTATTCATTTTTGACTAGTATTTCTTTCATCTTATTTCTCTTGCTTTTCCACCAAGTAGTTATAGTCTTAAGTTGTCTGAATTTCTTAGATGAAGCCTTGGTAATTATTATTCATTTTTAACTAGTATTTCTTTCATCTTATTTCTCTTGCTTTTCCACCAAGTAGTAATAGTCTTAAGTTGTCTGAATTTCTTAGATGAAGCCTTGGCAATTATTATTCATTTTTAACTAGTATTTCTTTCATCTTATTTCTCTTGCTTTTCCACCAAGTTGTAATAGTCTTAAGTTGTCTGAATTTCTTAGATGAAGCCTTGGTAATTATTATTCATTTTTGACTAGTATTTCTTTCATCTTATTTCTCTTGCTTTTCCACCAAGTAGTAATAGTCTTAAGTTGTCTGAATTTCTTAGATGAAGCCTTGGCAATTATTATTCATTTTTGACTAGTATTTCTTTCATCTTATTTCTCTTGCTTTTCCACCAAGTAGTAATAGTCTTAAGTTGTCTGAATTTCTTAGATGAAGCCTTGGCAATTATTATTCATTTTTTGACTAGTATTTCTTTCATCTTATTTCTCTTGCTTTTCCACCAAGTAGTAATAGTCTTAAGTTGTCTGAATTTCTTAGATGAAGCCTTGGCAATTATTATTCATTTTTTGACTAGTATTTCTTTCATCTTATTTCTCTTTTTTTCCACCAAGTAGTAATAGTCTTAAGTTGTCTGAATTTCTTAGATGAAGCCTTGGCAATTATTATTCATTTTTCACTAGTATTTCTTTCATCTTATTTTCCTTGCTTTTCCACCAAGTAGTAATAGTCTTAAGTTGTCTGAATTTCTTAGATGAAGCCTTGGCAATTATTATTCATTTTTTGACTAGTATTTCTTTCATCTTATTTCTCTTGCTTTTCCACCAAGTTGTAATAGTCTTAAGTTGTCTGAATTTCTTAGATGAAGCCTTGGTAATTATTATTCATTTTTGACTAGTATTTCTTTCATCTTATTTCTCTTGCTTTTCCACCAAGTAGTAATAGTCTTAAGTTGTCTGAATTTCTTAGATGAAGCCTTGGCAATTATTATTCATTTTTTGACTAGTATTTCTTTCATCTTATTTCTCTTGCTTTTCCACCAAGTAGTAATAGTCTTAAGTTGTCTGAATTTCTTAGATGAAGCTTTGGCAATTATTATTCATTTTTGATTAGTATTTCTTTCATCTTATTTCTCTTGCTTTTCCACCAAGTTGTAATAGTCTTAAGTTGTCTGAATTTCTTAGATGAAGCCTTGGCAATTATTATTCATTTTTGACTAGTATTTCTTTCATCTTATTTCTCTTGCTTTTCCACCAAGTAGTAATAGTCTTAAGTTGTCTGAATTTCTTAGATGAAGCCTTGGCAATTATTATTCATTTTTGACTAGTATTTCTTTCATCTTATTTCTCTTGCTTTTCCACCAAGTTGTAATAGTCTTAAGTTGTCTGAATTTCTTAGATGAAGCCTTGGCTTGATGATTATTATTCATTTTTGACTAGTATTTCTTTCATCTTATTTCTCTTTTTTTTGCTTTTCCACCAAGTTGTAATAGTCTTAAGTTGTCTGAATTTCTTAGATGAAGCCTTGGCAATTATTATTCATTTTTGACTAGTATTTCTTTCATCTTATTTCTCTTGCTTTTCCACCAAGTTGTAATAGTCTTAAGTTGTCTGAATTTCTTAGATGAAGCCTTGGCAATTATTATTCATTTTTGACTAGTATTTCTTTCATCTTATTTCTCTTGCTTTTCCACCAAGTTGTAATAGTCTTAAGTTGTCTGAATTTCTTAGATGAAGCCTTGGTAATTATTATTCATTTTTTTGACTAGTATTTCTTTCATCTTATTTCTCTTGCTTTTCCACCAAGTAGTAATAGTCTTAAGTTGTCTGAATTTCTTAGATGAAGCCTTGGCAATTATTATTCATTTTTTGACTAGTATTTCTTTCATCTTATTTCTCTTGCTTTTCCACCAAGTTGTAATAGTCTTAAGTTGTCTGAATTTCTTAGATGAAGCCTTGGCAATTATTATTCATTTTTCACTAGTATTTCTTTCATCTTATTTCTCTTGCTTTTCCACCAAGTAGTAATAGTCTTAAGTTGTCTGAATTTCTTAGATGAAGCCTTGGCAATTATTATTCATTTTGACTAGTATTTCTTTCATCTTATTTCTCTTGCTTTTCCACCAAGTTGTAATAGTCTTAAGTTGTCTGAATTTCTTAGATGAAGCCTTGGCAATTATTATTCATTTTTTGACTAGTATTTCTTTCATCTTATTTCTCTTGCTTTTCCACCAAGTTGTAATAGTCTTAAGTTGTCTGAATTTCTTAGATGAAGCCTTGGCAATTATTATTCATTTTTTTACTAGTATTTCTTTCATCTTATTTCTCTTGCTTTTCAACCAAGTAGTAATAGTCTTAAGTTGTCTGAATTTCTTAGATGAAGCCTTGGCAATTATTATTCATTTTTCACTAGTATTTCTTTCATCTTATTTCTCTTGCTTTTCCAGACTTATAATAGTCTTAAGTTTTTAGATGAAGCCTTTTATTATTCATTTTGATATTTCTTTCATCTTATTTCTTTTTTTCCACCAAGTAGTAATAGTCTTAAGTTGTCTGAATTTCTTAGATGAAGCCTTGGCAATTATTATTCATTTTTGACTAGTATTTCTTTCATCTTATTTTTCTTGCTTTACTACCAAGTAGTAATAGTCTTAAGTTGTCTGAATTTCTTAGATGAAGCCTTGGCAATTATTATACATTTTGACTGCTTTTCCACCAAGTAGTAATAGTCTTAAGTTGTCTGAATTTCTTAGATGAAGCCTTGGCAATTATTATTCATTTTTGACTAGTATTTCTTTCATCTTATTTCTCTTGCTTTTCCACCAAGTAGTAATAGTCTTAATTTGACTGAATTTCTTAGATGAAGCCTTAGCAATTATTATTCATTTTTGACTAGTATTTCTTTAGTATTTCTTTCATCTTATTTCTCTTGCTTTTCCACCAAGTTGTAATAGTCTTAAGTTGTCTGAATTTCTTAGATGAAGCCTTGGCAATTATTATTCATTTTTGACTAGTATTTCTTTCATCTTATTTCTCTTGCTTTTCCACCAAGTTGTAATAGTCTTAAGTTGTCTGAATTTCTTAGATGAAGCCTTGGCAATTATTATTCATTTTTCACTAGTATTTCTTTCATCTTATTTCTCTTGCTTTTCCACCAAGTTGTAATAGTCTTAAGTTGTCTGAATTTCTTAGATGAAGCCTTGGCAATTATTATTCATTTTTCACTAGTATTTCTTTCATCTTATTTCTTTTTTTCCACCAAGTTAATAGTCTTAAGTTGTCTGAATTTCTTAGATGAAGCCTTGGTTTATTATTCATTTTTTCACTAGTTTTCTTTCATCTTATTTTTTCTTTTCCACCAAGTAGTAATAGTCTTAAGTTGTCTGAATTTCTTAGATGAAGCCTTGTCAATTTTATTCATTTTTTCACTAGTATTTCTTTCATCTTATTTCTCTTGCTTTTCCACCAAGTAGTAATAGTCTTAAGTTGTCTTCTTATTTTTGACTTAGTTCATTTTTCACTAGTTTTCTTTCATCTTATTTCTCTTGCTTTTCCACCAAGTAGTAATAGTCTTTAAGTTGTCTGAATTTCTTAGATGAAGCCTTGGCAATTATTATTCATTTTTCACTAGTATTTCTTTCATCTTATTTCTCTTGCTTTTCCACCAAGTTGTAATAGTCTTAAGTTGTCTGAATTTCTTTGATGAAGCCTTGGCAATTATTATTCATTTTTTTTCTAGTATTTCTTTCATCTTATTTCTCTTGCTTTTCCACCAAGTTGTAATAGTCTTAAGTTGTCTGAATTTCTTAGATGAAGCCTTGGCAATTATTATTCATTTTTGACTAGTATTTCTTTCATCTTATTTCTCTTGCTTTTCCACCAAGTTGTAATAGTCTTAAGTTGTCTGAATTTCTTAGATGAAGCCTTGGTAATTATTATTCATTTTTCACTAGTATTTCTTTCATCTTATTTCTCTTGCTTTTCCACCAAGTTGTAATAGTCTTAAGTTGTCTGAATTTCTTAGATGAAGCCTTGGTAATTATTATTCATTTTTGACTAGTATTTCTTTCATCTTATTTCTCTTGCTTTTCCACCAAGTAGTAATAGTCTTAAGTTGTCTGAATTTCTTAGATGAAGCCTTGGTAATTATTATTCATTTTTGACTAGTATTTCTTTCATCTTATTTCTCTTGCTTTTCCACCAAGTAGTAATAGTCTTAAGTTGTCTGAATTTCTTAGATGAAGCCTTGGCAATTATTTTTCACTAGTATTTCTTTCATTCATTTTTTTTCCACCAAGTTGTAATTTTAAGTTGTCTTTTCTTAGATGAAGCCTTAGTAATTATTTTTTTTCACTAGTATTTCTTTCATCTTATTTCTCTTGCTTTTCCACCAAGTTGTAATAGTCTTAAGTTGTCTGAATTTCTTAGATGAAGCCTTGGCAATTATTATTCATTTTTTTTTACTAGTATTTCTTTCATCTTATTTCTCTTGCTTTTCCACCAAGTTGTAATAGTCTTAAGTTGTCTGAATTTTTTAGACTAGATGAAGCCTTGGTAATTATTATTCATTTTTAACTAGTATTTCTTTCATCTTATTTCTCTTGCTTTTCCATCAAGTTGTAATAGTCTTAAGTTGTCTGAATTTCTTAGATGAAGCCTTGGCAATTATTATTCATTTTTTTGACTAGTATTTCTTTCATCTTATTTCTCTTGCTTTTCCACCAAGTTGTAATAGTCTTAAGTTGTCTGAATTTCTTAGATGAAACCTTGGTAATTATTATTCATTTTTTCACTAGTATTTCTTTCATCTTATTTCTCTTGCTTTTCCACCAAGTAGTAATAGTCTTAAGTTGTCTGAATTTCTTAGATGAAGCCTTGGCAATTATTATTCATTTTTGACTAGTATTTCTTTCATCTTATTTCTCTTTCCTTTTCCACCAAGTTGTAATAGTCTTAAGTTGTCTGAATTTCTTAGATGAAGCCTTAGTAATTATTATTCATTTTTAACTAGTATTTCTTTCATCTTATTTCTCTTGCTTTTCCACCAAGTTGTAATAGTCTTAAGTTGTCTGAATTTCTTAGATGAAACCTTGGTAATTATTATTCATTTTTTACTAGTATTTCTTTCATCTTATTTCTCTTGCTTTTCCACCAAGTAGTAATAGTCTTAAGTTGTCTGAATTTCTTAGATGAAGCCTTGGCAATTATTATTCATTTTTAACTAGTATTTCTTTCATCTTATTTCTCTTGCTTTTCCACCAAGTTGTAATAGTCTTAAGTTGTCTGAATTTCTTAGATGAAACCTTGGTAATTATTATTCATTTTTAGACTTATTTCTTTTCATCATCTTATTTCTCTTGCTTTTCCACCAAGTAGTAATAGTCTTAAGTTGTCTGAATTTCTTGTCTGAATTTCTTATTTTTCATGAAGCCTTGGCAATATTATTCATTTTTGATGAAGCCTTGGCAATTATTATTTTTCTTTCATCTTATTTCTCTTGCTTTTCCACCAAGTAGTAATAAGTTGTCTTAATGTTGTCTTATTATTCATTTTTTCACTTTTTCTTAGATGAATAGTCTTAAGTTGTCTGAATTTTTATTCATTTTTCATTTTTTGACTAGTTTTCTTTCATCTTATTTCTCTTGCTTTTCCACCAAGTAGTAATAGTCTTAAGTTGTCTGAATTTCTTAGATGAAGCCTTGGCAATTATTATTCATTTTTGACTAGTATTTCTTTCATCTTATTTCTCTTGCTTTTCCACCAAGTTGTAATAGTCTTAAGTTGTCTGAATTTCTTAGATGAAGCCTTGGTAATTATTATTCATTTTTAACTAGTATTTCTTTCATCTTATTTCTCTTGCTTTTCCACCAAGTTGTAATAGTCTTAAGTTGTCTGAATTTCTTAGATGAAGCCTTGGTAATTATTATTCATTTTTGACTAGTATTTCTTTCATCTTATTTCTCTTGCTTTTCCACCAAGTTGTAATAGTCTTGTTCAAGTTTCTTAGATGGAAGTTTGTCAATTATTTTTCATTTTCAACTTCTATTTATTTCATCTCAATTATTTTTGAATAAATAGAGAATAAAGCAATTCTAAACCAGGACAATATTTACTTATAAGTGAATTCATTCATCTGAACACAAGATTTAGTCAAAAGATCATTTATTTGTTGTCATTTACTTGGGAATCCCATTTTTGATTTAACTACAGCTGACACTAATGGATGATCTTCTGCAGTAATGGAAGGTGTAAACACAGATGCTTGTATGTTGTGAGCAGTTATTTTTGAACTGACAAACATTTAATCATTGACCTCAACTGATCATGTCACATAATTTGCTTCTTTTAAACATTATGGTCTCAGTCTGAAATGCTGCTTTCCATTCTTTTGATGAGATGTAAATTTGTGGTTACCATGATACAAGGGTGATTTTCACTTTTAGATCAAATCTGCTGTCTGCATCAAAAAATCCTTTGATCCTTTCAGGCAATTCAGGGATAGGCAGTCCTGTTATCCTTTCTGATTGATCTGAACAGATGAATAGGTCATAGATTTCCTGTCAGAACATAATACAGATTTGGTAATGAGTAATTTTATTAGAGTGCATCAAATGTATTTTCATCTTTTACTGACCTTTACTACAAAGCTTATTTCATGGACACATCTAAAGACTATCTATGACTACATCATATTTTTAATGTTGTTGTTATTATTATATGCCAGGGAAAATAAAAAGATTTTTTTCATTTTTAAAGCCCTTTACTCTAAAGCTTATTTCATGGACACATATAAAGACTATGACTGCATCATATTTTTAATGTTATTATCATTATATGTTAGTCAAAATGAAGATTTTTTTCATTTTTAAAGCCCTTTACTCTAAAGTTTATTTCATGAACACATCTAAAGACTATGACTGCATCATATTTTTAATGTTATTATTATTATATGTTATGTAAAATGAAAAGATTTTTTCATTTTAAAAGCCCTTTACTCTAAAAGCTTATTTCATGGACATCTAAAGACTATCTATGACTGCATCATATTCTTAATATTATTATTATTATATGTTATGTAAAAATGAAAAAGATTTTTTCATTTTTAAAAAGCCCTTACTCTAAAGCTTATTTCATGGACACATCTAAAGACTATCTATGACTGCATCATATTCTTAATGTTATTATTATTATATGTTATGTAAAATGAAAAATTTTTTCATTTTTAAAGCCCTTTACTCTAAAAGCTTATTTCATGGACACATCTAAAGACTATCTATGACTGCATCATATTCTTAATGTTATTATTATTATATGTTATGTAAAATGAAAAGATTTTTTTCATTTTTAAAGCCCTTTACTCTAAAGCTTATTTCATGGACACATCTAAAGACTATCTATGACTGCATCATATTCTTAATGTTATTATTATTATATGTTATGTAAAATGAAAAGATTTTTTTCATTTTTAAAGCCCTTTACTCTAAAGCTTATTTCATGGACACATCTAAAGACTATCTATGACTGCATCATATTCTTAATGTTATTATTATTATATATTATGTAAAATGAAAAGATTTTTTTCATTTTTAAAGCCCTTTACTCTAAAGCTTATTTCATGGACACATCTAAAGACTATCTCTATGTCCACTGTATTATTATCATTGTTCTAATTATAAATACTAATGTTTATCAAAAGCATTTTTGCATTTATTAGCCTTTTACTCTGAAACTCTTTACATGTACACATTTAAAGACTTTTAGATGTCATAGTGATGATCTTGTGCCAGGAGGTGTAACAGATATTGGCTTGGAATGAGAAATTGAAGAGTTGAGTCATAATTTCTATTGATTTTCTTATATTCCCTTATGTGTAAATACCCTTGGAATAGGTATGAAGCCAACTGTTCTCCCTACAGCTATGGGTTGAATAACAAGACAAACTTGATCCTATAGCCTTGGATGGCAATCAGTCTTCTGCAGAATGAAATGACAAATATTGAAATTCTGGCAGTTTTGAGGCATTACTATTATAATGTGCTTTAAATCCACTCTGTCCAACCCAAACAAAAAAAAAACAACTTTTATTCTATGACACAATATATAGAGCAAAGTAAAAATAGAGAATTACTTCCATATCTTAGCTGGTGCTACCCCACATTCTGGTCTTGACAGA